>MQRK01175730.1:4952-23120 GCA_001938485.1 Girardia tigrina
GGATAAATTTTATTTATTTTCTGAGTGTTTCCATATAGTGTACCTGCTTGGTACATTTTGTGACCTGATGATGGGATTTTTATTATCTCGAAACGCGTCGTCTTGTTTTTATCCATATACATTTATATATATATATAATAATTTATAATAATTTTTAAATTAAAAATTCACTATAAAATAAGTTTCAAAAATGTCTTTTTCGGAAATTTCATCGCAAAAAAACCACGAGCCTAATAACAATCAAAATGGTGCATGACTATGTGAACACACTATCGAAAGGTAGTTGAGGAAAAAATAAAAGAAATATGTTTTATGAAAAAGTCAATTCAATAGATTCTTTTTCAGTAAGTTTGAAATAACTGATAGATCAAAAGAGAAATATGAAATAAAACTTTAATTAATTTCTATATTTTATTTAAACGATGGTCCATAAACAAAATAGAATAACTGATTTATAAAATATGAAAATGTCTTCCATCTAAAGAAGGCGTTCCTTTTTGATTAGATTGAAACGATGATAATGTTCTCAATGATTTACTAAAGTTTCTTTAATTTTAAAATATTTTTACAAACTACAATTCTTCGAAGTTCATGAGACCACGAATTTTTCAATGCTATTCACATCATTTGTGTTTGCTCCGTGTTAGGGTACTCAAATTTATGTGCTCTTACTGTTAACTTCAATGAGCCCTAAAGCATGTTGGACTTCATTTAACCCATTATAGTACTGCGTCCTATTTATAGGACATTGCGAAAAAGATTTTTTTCTATTTATGCAGTTTTTATTTTTTTAATAGTTTCATTACTCTTTAAGTTACATCCTAATAAACCGTTGCTCACATTTTCGATTTTTTATATCTTAAAACTTTCCCAGTTTTTTTACTCGAAATAAAATTGTTTTACCAAAAAAATACTTTTTTACTTGATTTTTAAAAGTTGGTAATTAATGTGTTAAATCTAAAAATACTTTTAAGTTATTTTCCTAAAAATTAATTTCTATATATTTAAAACGTCTATATTTAGATAAAAACAATAAAAATAATGTTATATAAAATAAAAGAAATGATAAAATTAGGTCCAATAAAAGAAAAGCAAAATAAAGCAAATATCATGGTAAAAATTACCAAAAAATATCCGATAAAAAATAAACTCACAGAAAATATATTAAAATAAATAACTAACAATTTAAAATTTTACAAATTTTATGAAACACTCTTTTTCACGAAACAGAATTTTTCTAATTAAAAATTTTAACAAATATTGAAATTTTTATTTTTTTTGTCAATTGGCAAAAAAACTGATAGAAAATTTAGACGATTTAATTTAAAAATTTATTATTATTATTATTGATATTATATTAATATAATAATAATATTATTAATATTACAATTAATTTATTTTCTTAAAAAAATGATAAAATGACGACATTTTGCTTCGACAACACCATATAATTTAAATTTCAAAGGAAGAAATGATTTTTTTTCTTTTTAACATCGACTGGGAGGTTGTAGACTTGTCAAACCTTGGAAAAAGGAAACTACAATATTTCTTTTGATATACATCTAATATTAAATTACAATTGATTCATATTTAAATCACGAAATTAAGAAAATTATTTGATAATTCATTAAACTGCTTTTATTTATATCGTCTATATAATATAAAATATATATTATAGACTTTTTTAATAAAACTTTTTTTATTAGTTTTTAAATATTCAAAAGAAATTTTGTTTTTTGTGATGAAAATAATCGTACTTTGTAACCCCAAAAAACTAAAATACAAACAAAAACTTATATCAAGGATTAAATGTTTATTAAATGCTGGGTAAAAAGCAAAGAATTCATCATTTTCAACATTTTACTATACGACCATCAACATAACATAACGTATTACTTCCTGTGCAATAGAGTAAAGAATGAAACTAGAATTTTGTGTGAGGTAAGTATACAAGATGAATACATAAATGATCATAAGTACTAGTTTGTATTGCTATTTGTATATCCAAGTCCAGAAAGATATGTGTTTCGCAAATTTCCTAGTATTTATTCTTTATTGACTAATTGGATTAGCATTTGAATTAAATCGTAATTTACGTATTTGCTAAGGAAATGTAGGATATACTGAATTGATTAACGACAATGCGGCTTTATTTCTTGCTCTGATAATGAACTTTCTATTAACTTGTGAATCGATTTTCTACAATCACCCAATGAAGCAAACCTTAGGAGCATATCCGACGAAGATACTCAGGACCTAAAGATTAAAAGAAAAGATAAAGACAAAGCATTCGCTCAACGTTCCAGTCTAAAAATTGTACTAACTAACGAGCTTTGGAATGCAACTTTTGATTGTCTGTACTAATAAGGAAGATCAGTATACATCAAGCGGTTAAAAATAATTATGAAAGTTTGTATTGCGAATCATTGTTGATCAGAAAACATAGCCCATTGATTAACATTCAAAATGGGTAATATAAGGCTGTCTCAATATTAAATACTTATGGTTATTTTTATGGTTATGTTTTACTAAAATCATCGCATAAAATCAAATTTGCTTAATTTTGGTATCCTCTAATTCAGTGGTTCTCAACCTTTAGGGATGCAAGGACCACTTCTGAAATTTGTGTTTAAGCCACGGACCACTACTAAAAATTGTACCACTGGCGTAATGGAAATCTATATAGACTCTGTAATAGTATAACTCTATACTTTCGTACATAATTTTACACATTTACTGCAGTACTGCACTAGTATAGACTGAAATAAAATATAAATTGTAAATACATTTTTTGGCTACGGAATCCGCTGTCACCATTTGCCGATTGAAATGAAAGTAATAATTTGAAACAGTGACAGTTTTACATTTTATTCATGTTTCAACTGTAAAAATAAATACATTTCAGGCTTTGCTCGCGGACCACGAGACAAATGTCCACGGACCACAGGTTGAGAACCGCTGCTCTAATTCACTTAAATCACTTAATTTTATTTATATAATTTATATATAAATATAATATTAATTGACAAACGAAATTAGAGATTTTCCATGAAATTTAAAGAGACCAAAGGACAAATTAAAATGCATTTCTTTCTCAAACAAATCAGCTCTTTCGATCGACCACGTTTATCCGGACTCAAAACGAAATTTCCACTGAATAAACTTTGTCAGATTCGTTTGATGAGTACAACAAAACTCGAGAGAATCTTTTTATTAATATTGAAACAAATGAAAGATTTTTGAAAAAGAAATTTCAACAAAATAAAATTTATAAACATTTATCATTAAATTGTTTTCATAAAAGAATTTTAAATTATTTTTTTCATTTTTTGTTATATTTCTGTGATAATTATTAATAGGAAAAAGTTACATGATTTATTACAATTTCCCTTTGTAAATATGTAACAGACGAAGATTTATTTTTCAATTTTCTTTGCTTTATTACTTTAATTCCATACATTATTTCTCTTTTAATTCCATTAATTATTTAGAAACATCCTTAATGGAACCCAAAAGACAAAGGATTTTTGTCCTAATAAAAAGTGAAGAATGAATAAAATTAATTAAAATTCTGATAAAATACAAAAAATAACAAATTATTGGAAATTTTATTTCCTATTTTTTTTAAATATGAAATAATATAATCAATAAATAATTAGTCTTTACTTCTACTTTTATAAACGTTAGAAAGGGATTATTTGAAATTTTTTCTGATGATAATCTTTGTTGGGTTCGAGATCATTAATTGAATTGATTACACGTAAAATATTTATTTCTATAACAATAACGATTTTTAAAACAAATTTCTGAGGAACTATTTTTTTCATTTTGTACGAATCAGATATAAGTATAAATATAAATATGATTTTATAATCGTCATAAATTTATATAAATATTTTTTATTAAAATTTCATCACAATGTATTAATTTTAGTATTATTAAATTCTTATTTTTTATTACAAAATTGTTGTAACTTATTAATCTTAATATTATTTGTTTCTTTTAATTTTCAAGCTATTTCTTTAAATTCTTGTATTAGGAAACCATTTATTATTATTTTCGCTTAAAATTATTTTATTGTAAAATTCTTTTCAATAAAATCTCAATACTTTATTTTTAAGTTCAATTTAAAAAAAACTTAGAAAATATTTTTAATTGTAAAAAGTCTACTCAATAAAAATTCTGATTTTAGATATTTTTAATTTTCACATATTTAAAATATTTTTACATTTGCTGAATCCTCACAATCTTTAAAAGAATTTGAATAAAAGATGTACAAATTATAACATATTCTTCGACGAATGAGTATAGATTCATTGTAAATCATTCGGTTTAATCTTTCGTTCTCATTCTTTTATTTTTACTTATTTGATTTCTTTCTGACTGTAAAAAATAAGAAATTTCTATTAAAATATGATGGAAATTGGATTTCGTGGATATGAACTGCAGTTAGGCGCGAAATAAGTTCCGAGGTTGAGATCCTACAGTTTTTAGTTTCTTTTTTTATTATTTATTTGAAAATTAAAATTTTAATTTTACGGTAATTGTAAAATTTACAGTTATTCTCTAATATTAAAAACGTACGGCCATTTTAAAAATAATAAAAAAATTCACCATAGACATTTTATTTTAAAATTATTTATTTTTAACAATTTACACTTACATTGAAATACTGAAAAAAATATAAGTTGGAAGTAACGGGATATAATAAAACGAGCAAGGTATACTTAACGGTAAAATATGCCGAGATAGATATACGTACTCCGTGTAACCTGATCGACCATCAGGATTCTCTGAAATAAACTAAGCAAGAACGTTTTAGGTAGTAAAAGGAATCATATATTTGATTGAATAGAAGAAATTCTAATTGCAAATTAAAGGCGGAAGGTTCTCCTAAAGAAGGAATTTCTAGATCAATGATTATCAATTACACCAAAGTATTGACCCTTGAATCGATAATTCTTTAGCTTTACTATAATTGCTAGCTAAAATGTTAAATACATAATTTTTCACACGAAAAAAATCATAGAAAAAGATATCGGGTTAGAATCAAGTATTAAAATGTCAATTTAGGAACAATCTTTTTTTCTTATCATTTTCTTTTAAAGACATTTGTGTTTTTCTTTTAATGTTTAATTATACATTCAAACTATTATCATTTAATTTTTCTATGCTCAGTTACCTTCCATCAAGTTGTCTTTAGAATTGATCATCCAACAATATAGAAATTCATAAATGCTTTAAAATGGATGATTAAAATTAATGATAAAACAGTTCTGTTATGATTTCTAGGAGCTGCCATAAATTTTTGAATTTTAATATTTAAAATCTATCAAGGAAATTTTCAAAATATTTCATACATTAAAATATAGCAGAAGAAATTTTAGAGTAAAAATATGTGTTATAAATTAAAATATTAGAAAGTTTTAGGTTAAAAAAGATTTTAAATTAAAAATCTAAAATGAGAATTTTATTATTTAAACATTATTATAAAAATGCAAATTTTATAATAATAGAAAATCAAAATAAAAAGTTTAAGATTGTTAAAAAAAATATGTTTAACGATTAAAATGAAACTTTATAATTGAAATATTTCTGATATGAAGATTTTTAAAATGAATTAAAAGGAAAGAATTTTAACAAAATTTTTAAAGGATAATTTTTAATAAAAGAAATGTTATAAAATTAATTTTGTAAAATCCAAAAAAAGAAAAATTAAGTATTCATATTTATATTACATTATCTTTATGTATAAAATGTTTGTACAAAAGAAAAATTGTTCCGCGAAAGTTTGTTCGAAAAATATGTTATTGTTTTATATCAATAAAATTTTGGTGTTATGAATTAAACTTTTGACATCGAACCTAACAAGTTTAATACTTTAATACAATATTTTATCATTTTATGATTCATTTTACGCTATCATCTAAATATTATCATAGGTCAATTAATTTTTTGCGTCCAATTGTCTAAATGCGATATGCAAAATGCGATTTAAAAACATTCTATGGACCTAACATAATGTGGAACGTGAAACAAAATTATAATGAATATCGAAACAAAAATATTATATAATATTATTTATTTTGCATGAATAAATAATACTTAGGCTGTCCCAAAAGTCCTCATGTGGCCTTTAAAACACACTAATATTTTACCAAATTTAACCAAATTTGGAATGAATATTATTCAGACTGTCATAAATACTGTGTTAAAATTTCAAAAAAAAGTTTTAAAAGTCATGTTTTCAAATCACATGAAGAAATTGAAGAATCTTGTAAATTCTTTTTTAATTCTTTATCAACAGAAACATTAAAAAATCAACTGGATAAACTTTTTAACTATTATCAGTTGGTTATTGACAACAATGGTGAATATGTTGTTGCTAAAGAAATTTTTAAAATATTTTTTTAAATAAATTTTTAAATTCGCTGCATCTATTTTTTTTGGTTAATAATATTATTTTTTTTTGTAAGTTTCAAATTTTATGCTTTGAAATTTTAACATTGTATTTATGACAGTCTGAATAATATTCAGTCCAAATTTGGTTAAATTTGGTAAAATAATAGTGTGTTTTAAAAGACCACCTGAGGACTTTTGGGACAGCCTAAGTACAATTATTCAATTGTCCTTCTTCAGCAACAGGACAATTATAGCCCCAAGATAAGGTCGAAACATTGGGCAGGTTTTACGGACGTACTCCAAACATTATGGCTAGTGTCGGATAATTTGTCGGGAATGTATTTTTAACATGATCAGGAACATCCATTGGGTTTTCTTTACTGATGTGCATGTCATTCCGTCTGCTGAGAGGTCGACGGTGAATTTCTTCTCATCTGTGAAGAGAAAGACAGACAAGAGAAAGACAAAATCTGGAGCAACTCTTACTTCCTTTCAGTCTTATTTATTTATAGTTTGTTGTCATCAATTGTGTCTTTGTTCTGGCCCTTGACTTGAACTTGAGGTCCTCCTTTACTACCTTCCAGATTGTGAAATTGATAACCCTGACAAGTGCGGCCAATGTTTTCCTTTATCAAACTGATTGTCGCAGATTTTTTTCAGTTATGAACTTATTCAGAGTCTTGGTCCAAACTTATCTGCGTCATCCTTACTTTCAGGCTTTCTTCTGAAGCTGTCTCTTTAAACTTGTTTAAGCATTCAATCACAGTACTCATGTGACACTTCAAAACACTGGATATGTCCTTTGTGAACATTCTGGTGGAAAACATATTAGCCATTAATTGATATATATATATATATATATATATATATATATTTATACTAGTAATATCTCAGAACGTTATTTTTAATAATGATGTTGTATTTGGATTAAGGTGAGCTTAATTTGCATACCGGATTATAAAATAGTTTATGTATATGTAATGTCAAGTACCAATTCATAGATTCTACTATCAAAAGTACAAACGTATAAGTGTTGAACAGACTAACAGTAAAGTCACTTTAGGAACAGTCAGAAGTCTAATTGTTTTACATTATAAAACAACCAACAATCTTTAAAATTTCAAACCCAAGAAAATAATTAAAGTTTCTAATTTTTTAAATCGATATTTCTCGCGAAAGTTTTGATTTTTATATATTTAAAAAAATTATTTTGATAATTTTTAAGAGTTTTGATAATTTGAAGAATTTTGATAATTTTAAAACAAATTGATCTACATTCCAAAAATGTGTAACTCATTCTTCAAAGGAATGTAATGATAAAAACGATAGAAGTTTGTAACTGAAATAAATGATCTTCTTCTATTCGAACTCAACAGTTGTCTCTTTTTTTCTTCAATTACTTACTCTAATTTCATACTGTTATTATGTCCTTTATATAAAACAATTATTTCTCATATATTTTTTGATATTTGTGAATTGCAAACATTTGTGTAACCTATTAATGTTACATCTGTATAATATATCAATTAAAAATATGATCCGAATGTTACTTTTTCTTTTCATCAACATCTTCCATACTTATTTGTATCGATGTTTGTTGAGCTTGGAGTCAATAGAAATTATTGAGACATTTTATATAATAAATAGAAAATAATGAAAATAATTGTTGCTTGTTTTCAAAAACTAAAATTTAGAAAAAGAGAAAAAAAAGTAAAAATAAATATTTTAAAGAAAAAAAACAAATTTTCGATGATTTAATTTTCGATAAATTACGGATCGCATCATAAATACAATAATGAATTGAATTATAAAATAAGTTTCAACATTTTTATATTCTATTCCAAATCTTCTATCTATATTATTTTTTGGTGTTTTTTAACCGTAAAAAGTGAATTATTTATGAACGTAATTGACACGAATGAATGAAAATATCTAATTTGGTGGAAAACAAAAGTCATTTGGAAAAAATCTTTTATTTTGGAATATTTGACGCAATCTTTGAAATTGGTGATTTGGTCATTCGTAGCACTTAATAAGATCAAAGAGGCGAGAAGAGCCAATAAATGATTTATTTTTAATCTTGACATTATTTCTTAAAGTGGCCGAGACATGTTTGGATCCAATTTAGGTTTTCCCTAACCCCACTTATCAGTTACGGCTTAAAGAATGAAACCAAACTGTAGTGCAACTATATCATTATTTATATAATCTTTATGTATATTCTTATTCATGCTTCTTTTTTTTGTTTACCTCATATTTTTAAGATATCTTCTACGTCATATCCTAAACAAGAGTTGGAAAACTTTCCTTTAATAGATTTGAACAATATTAAAAAAAAGAAAAGCGTTTTCCTTCAAAAAAATATACCACTGTAACAATAAATAAAAGTTGAACACAATCTTTACAGGATGGCACTACAATTTCTGATACTGGTGAAATTGTAGAAAAGCCACCAGATCCTCTGTACTGGTTCTATGATGCTGATATCAACAATTTCGTTGATTGTATTGAGAAACCTGACAATGTTTTAACATTACCGAACTAGGTCATCTCTAGCACCTTTCATGGTGAGAATGACCTCTCCGAAATGCTTCGAGGTTATAAATTAGAAGGCATTGACTATTGCATTTTCCGGTAAACCATGGAAATTCCCATTGGTTTACCCTATGTTGTACTCAGAAGAATGCTTACATCTTTGTCTAACATGGGTCTCCAGGTTAAATTTGTTTCTCATGAATGGGAATTTGCCTCAAAATTCATTCACCGCTCGAGTCACTTATCCTTTTTTCTACATCACTAAAGGAAATATCTTTCCAATTTCACCGAATCTATCATCGACTAAAATTTCTGTCTTGATCAAGATAACGCAAGGTCGACATCTCCGCTGAAGCCTTGTCTTTAGATGATTCGAATCACAAAATATTATCTGATAGAAGCTTGGATTACGAGGAATGGCGTTTTTTGCATAATGTAAAGATAAACAGCATACCAACTAATTTCATTCCGCATAAGGTAGCAAAATTTACAAATTGTCGTTCTTATAGAGCATCTATTGAAACCCAGTGTTTCGCGATAAATTTTAATCTAAATAATTTTTAAAAAACTCAATTTGATTTATTTCCTCATCACAATTGTAAATATTACGATTTTCTTCTGAACAATTTCATTTTCGAAATACAATTCGAATTTCTGTTTGATAACCGACATTAAAACCGAACACCAACAACGATTCGTCCAATCAAACAATGAAAAAATCGTATTTCAAGCAACTGAAATCGAAACACGAAATCGAAGTAATCGACTTGGAAAAAAACAATGCACCAATTTACTATTAGAAAACGCAAGCGAAAACATGGTCGGAGTTAGAGAATTACCCAGAGAAAATTCAAACTCATTAGCGAATGTTGAATTCTTATTGAGAAATTATAGCATTTTCATTCATCAATTTATGAGTTTTATTATCTCACGGGCTCTCGGTGCTGACGATATTATCATATACACGTTAAAATGGAATAAAATTCAATGTCTTAACCTGCGAGACAATATCAAAATATTGAAAACTGTTGAATCGTCCTTACCTTACAATTTCGCCACAAGTTTTTCAACTAGCCTTATCATTATTATTTTGCTCCACATCATCAATTGTCGCAATCAAATGTTTCTCATGCTACGTCTCTTTGTTATTTAAATTGCTCAAAAAATCATCGAAAACCGATATTTTCACTTTTCATGAATTTTGTCAACGATTTATTTTAGATAAAATCACAAATTTAATAACAGATGAAATTATTGGGTTTTCGAAAATCGTGTTTTCGATTTGTTTATTTTTGTTGATACTATCGATGATTAGTTTGTTGTTTGACCAAAGTAATTTTTTATGATTGGCGCGAACTTTTTTTTAAATTATACAAAGCGAAAGTCGGCATCGTGATTGTTTTTTATATCAATTGATTAATAAAGTTTTTGGCGTGAATTTTGTTCATTTTGATTAGAATATTAAGAAAGAATGAAACGAAAGTTGATGGACAATTTAAAATTGTATTTTGATGATTTTGGAAATTTAAATTTTATTTCGGCCAAAAATTCCATTGAATTATTATCGATTGACGAAAATTTTCCTCTTTTAATTGAATTATTAAATCCAATTTCGGGAATTTTGATACGGAAGAAACAAGCTGAGAGTTTCTTTGATGCCAAATTACTTTCATTGGAATTGAGAAGTAGAAAGAAAAATTCAGACAATAAATACGATTTGTTATTTCGTTTACTGTCGATTCTGATCGATCTCAGATGCAACATGATCGAATTTTTCCGGTCCGTTGCCAATCTGAAACTCAAGTTTGTATTCGGAATCTCAGATAGTGTACCACAGTTGGTTTATGCTAAAGACTCATTGAAACAAGAAATTAACACCGAATAACAATGTGAGGTGAATTTTTATTTGTCCCCCCGACCTGACGATCGCTCCCCGCCGCCGGCGCACCGCAGCCACAAAACCGCTGCGCCCGCTCTTGCATCACCCCCCAGTTACACGTATTCTCCCTCTACAAAAGAAATAGTCCTTTAATAATCGGTCGGCACAGTGTAGTGATGACAATTATAACAGAAGAGCTTCTTGTAGAAAAGCCTATCCTAAAAATCAAAAAGGATCGAGAATGCGAATGGTCATCTACGAAAAGCCGAATTGATCCCCAAATTGAAAATGAGGGTTCAAAAGAGATTTGGATAATTGATGCCAAAACACATTATGATATGATGAAACTGCTCGATGATGCTCGGACAGAAAATGAAAAGAAATATGAGATTCTGAAACGTGGAACGATACAATACAAACGAGGTTGGACCGTGCTACTTAGAACAATCGTCGTCGGGTGCCTAGGATACTGGCAGGAAAAAAATGATAGTGTTATTATCTATGAAATTATCGAGCGCAACGAAGGGAAACATGAAGCGAATGTGTGTTATATCAAATGTCAAGCCATGCAATATACCCTACCTAATATTACTGTTTTTGGGAAAAAAATATTGTTTTGGTGAAAGACAGGTAAAGAGTCGCATTTGATGTTATAAGTTTTGCACAAAATAGTGGGTATACAACAATAAACGACAACTCCAACATTTAACATGTTAATATTTTGTATGGCCACCTTTGACAGCGATCACAGCTGCCAATCATAATACTTTTTCCAAAAACCGTAATATTATGGCCAGCATGGTACACAACATTGGTCAGTGGAATCCACTGGATTAAGAAAGAAAAAAGTTCCGAAGCGACTAAAGAAGTCTCGTGAGTGACTTTAGCTGTGGCTGAAGCAGTTGCCGATTAAATTTCTAAAATGTTTTAGCAATAAAATCTATATTTTTTAAAGTAACTGAACTCAGAGCAACAAGCAAAAAATAGAGGTCGAAAACGTCATTCCATTTTCATATGTAATAAGAAGAAGAATAAATAAAAACACAATAAAATTCCTTTGATATATTGTGAATTGGTTCAACAAAACATTTTACTTTTTATGACAAATAAATTATAAAAATTATTATTTAAAATCAACGAAATTAAAAAAACATTAATTCCTTGTATTGATAAACTCTTGCATATCAAATCTACACTCTTTATAAACGTGATCAATATTCTAAACAATATTCCCATTAACCAAACTTTCTATTTTTTGGGGATTCGATCTTGTCTTTATAAAAAAAACATATTTTTTATCTTTTTTACTAATAGGCCTCCTAAAATGTGCTACACAAAAGCCTAAAAAAGATTGAAAATTATTGACTTGAATATTAATATTGCAGATGTTATTATAAATGATTGGAAAACAAATACCTCGGTACCCTAAAAGAACTTCATTAATTTGCTTTCTATCAAAATATTAATTTTACTAAAAATGCTAATAAAATAAAATAAATAAAACATAAATATTAATTTTACAATAAATATAGTCAAAACTGCCCTATTTTAATCTCGAATCGAAAATTAGTCTTTAAAAAATTAAATCATAAATAAATAAAGCAAAGGCAGTTTTTGTGAAATTTATATTTGAAAATATTTTTTATGTCTCAAATATACAATAATTAACAATTTTACGAATTATTTTTAGGCACATTTTATAAAATAAAACGAAATTCATAAGAAAAAATATCCTTTCAAACTGACATAAATAATTATTTGAAAGAATTCATTTAATTTATTAAAAAATTGGAAATCTACAGAAATAATTTAATTATTAATAATATTCTTCTAAAAATTCAAAGATTTAAAAGCTATTTCTGAACAAAAATGATCTAATTTTTCTTTGAGGATATTTAAAACGAAAAAAAATATTATAAATTAATTCATTATAAATCTGTGATCAGTCTGATCCAAATAATCTTTCCAGTGCTCAAAAAAATAATAAATTCAATAACTTAAAGATAGATTATAAATTCTGCGCGAAATGTCTTTTCATACGGTTGAAAATTCTTCGATAAAAAGAAAACTGTTAATTTTTAGTTATTAAGATTTTCCAATAAGATCTGAATTATGGGTGACCCGACAAATGCGCGGCCACAAATGCGCGCACGGACAAAATGGGGGATCGCATACATGTTTTTGAAAATTTATTATTAATTAACGAAAGATTTAAAAAACATAAATTTATTATCAATCAAACAATTATCTACAATAGACAATCTAAATATCAATATGAAGAGCTACTGCGTGCAAATAATCCTTAAATCCACGTCCATTGTAAGTAGGAATAACTGCAGCAAGACATTTAGATAATTAGCAATAAGTAATTAATGATATAAAATTTTCAAAAGCATGTATGCAATCCCTTTATAGCGTATTTGTCGGAGCGCATTTGTCGGGGTACTCTGAATTATGATGACAGACCTATTATAACCTTTTAACTGGATTTGAATAATTACTTCAAAGTTTTTAGTGGAAGTTTCGAATTCCTAAAAGTTTGTGTGTACTAAACTTTTTTTCGAGCATTTTGTCCCTGTTTTATTTGGATAATTTTGAAATAACTTTTAAACATCAATTATTCGATGATAAATCTATAGGTTCAAAAGCCTAGGAACTGCAACCTTCAAAAAGAGAACAAAAGTCTGTATAGACTTCTTTTACTTCGGATGAAACATCAAATGGGGAAAATAAATCAGTCTAGTTGTAAGAATAGCAGCTTAAATAAAAAAATGAATGTAAAGAACGGTATATTAACAGTACAGCGTTCTTTGAAAGATTCGGAATTATTTATAACCAAGCAATATGTGAAATTATGGTAATTTCTCAAAATAAATCTAAGAGTCACTGTTTGCAAAAAGTAGTTCATAAATCACCTGGATTTTAATATAGTATTTTTTTTCATATGAAAAAAAATAATTTAAATGGGCCGGATGGCCAGTAGTCCTATTTCAGAAATAGAGGCGAAATTCGTTAGCAAAAACGTCAAGCTGGTAGTGGTATAATCTTGATTTAGGGTTTGATTCTTATTGTGGTAAAAGTTTTATTCAAACACTGGATTGGTAAAGAAGATTTTGAAAAATTTTCGAATTATTATCGAACGTTCTCGTGTGTAAAAATAAAAGCTTGGTGACGATTTCATATGAAATGGTAAGCATTCGAGACAGGCGTCAAGCTTATCTTATATAGAAAATAATTCATAAATGTATATGCTATTTAAACTGTAAGTCGATTCTACACAAGAAGTTACACGAGATTAATACATTTGATAGTACAACATATTTACCAATTTTACAATATTGTCCTTCTTTTAAAAGAACAGAATTAACACTAAAAGGAGAGTGTGCAATGACTTTAGCCTTTCTGACGAATATTGCGGGTATTGAAGGATGGTAAGCAACTGTTGTAGACTGTATAAGGTAGAAAGAAACTATAACCAAAAACTAAAGAATTTCTAATATGTAAATATTTATTTATATTAAAATCCGAGATATATACTTATTAGAATTTATTAGAACTGTCTCTTATATAAAAATTTAATAAAAAAACAATTAACGATCCTTAGAGATCAAAAAAATTTAAATTTAAATTTGGTTTCCATTTCAAATATGTATGGCTGGTTCTTCCTAGTTTTAAGCATTTAATTAAACCTTATATTAGTGTGAACCAAAAGTCTTTTCGTATTTTATACGTCTTTTTGTTCAATTGTTTCTTATTACCAAATAAAGATATTTTATATACATGTGCTATATGTTTTTAAAGCTCTTGAACTGCTCTATCACAATATATATTAAAACTTCTAATTAGTTGTTAATATAATTTTTATGGTCTTTTAGAAAAATCATGGAAAATTTTGAAATTCCTGTTCTTTTACGTCATTACTGGAAACAAGGCTTAAACGCAACTGCAGCAACAAAGAAGATATGCGAAGTTGAAGGCGATAATGTGGTCTCAAATCGTACTACACAAAATTGGTTCAAATGGTTCAACGAAGGTGACATTGACCTCCGAGACAATACACGTTCAGGCCGACCTATCACCGTAGATTCCGGAGCAATTCGTGAAGCCGTCGAGAGAAATCCGTCAATAAGTACTCGCAGGATTTTCGGCCGAACTCGATATTCCTCAAACATCCATTGTACGACACCTTCACGCTCTTGGCAAGGTCAATAGACGATGTCGAGAAGTGCCTTATGAATTGACACAAATTCAAGCCGAAAAGCGTTTTGAAATTTTTCAAAAATTGCTTGAAAATATGCGCGATAACCGTTTCATCCGTCGAATTGTAACTTGCGATGAAAAGTGGGTTTACTTCAGTAATCCAGACAAACAACATCAATGGTTGAACCCCGAAACGAGATCGTTTCTCAAGGAAGGCACTTTTGTGTGTTTGGTGGAATTTCGAAGGCGTGATTCACTTCGCAGCTGGTTCCAAATGGTCGTACCATCGACGCTGATCTTTACTGCGCCCAACTTGATCGAATGTATGCGGCACTTGGCGAGAAATACCCCGCTTTGATCAATCGAAAGCGAGTTCTTCTACAACAGGACAATGCAAAACCGCACACCGCCAAACAAACAAAGGAAAAAATCAAAAATCTCGACGCCTTTGAACTTCTTTCACACCCAGCGTATAGTCCGGATATTGCGCCATCCGACTATCACCTTTTCCGCTCTATGGCACACTTTCTTCGTGGTCGCAACTTCAATAATCTGGCCAAGGTCGAAAAGGGGTGTCACCAGTTCTTCGCTTCTAAGAACAAGGATTGGTACCGCAGCAGGATCGCACAACTTGCCCATAGATGGGTTCAAACTATAGATTCAAATGGCCTTTACTTTGAAACTTAAATGTTTTTTATTTGTTGTAAAATTATGTTTAAATTTTTAATAAAAATACGAAAAGACTTTTGGTTTACCCTAATAGAAGTAATATTATATTTTTATCATCATCCACAATAAAAAGTGTTGTTTTAGTTTTATCAACATTAAAAAATATTTTTTTATAATATAATTTAAGCAAATTTCTAATCTCTTTTTAGTTTCCGCTTCATCGATATTTCGTACAGCCAATTCTATCACTGAAGACCCAGAGAATGTGTAGTATCCCTAGGTTGATATTCCTTGCTACTAGCAAACATTCTATTAAAAAAACATTCTTCGTTTTGTTAACCTGCGAAAATTTGAAATGTTCCATTCTTGAAAGTGGATGCCCGCCAGTGACATATGTCAAAACAAGTGAATATTGAACTTGATCTTCATGTGAAACGGAAAAAAATGATGCCAAAAGTTGCCTTACTATTTTAATAGAAAGCAGTTTCAAATTTCTCATTAAAAATATCTTAAAAATTCTTGTAAATAATACATATTCGATAATTGGACTGTGGTGGTACAAGGTTCCCAAGTGAAAGAGAAGATGATCCTCCAGTCAACCGTAGAGATAAATAATAAAATTTATCCAAAGAAATTATATTTCTGAGAAAATTAAAATTGTACGAGAAATTTTATTTAAAGAAAAAGAGATCAATTTGTATTAAAAATTGTTTTATTTTGCATTATATTTAACTAGAAATTTTAAAAATAATTTAAAATATTGATTTTCATTTTAAAGACTTTCTGAAAAAGAAAGAAATATAAACGAAAATCTAAAAATGTCATTACAATTTAATCATTCATTAATCATTTTTATTTCTCAATATAAAAAAATCAATTATAAATCAAGAAAATCCGATTAAATAAATAAATTAATTAATAAATGATGGATTTGTGACGTAATTAAGTGACGTAAGAGATTTTTAATGCAAGTTGGAATAAATATTATGCAAAAGTTGGAATTTTTATGTAAACTTTTAGGAAAAATTATAAATAAACAATCAAATAAATTTTTAAAAAATCTTAAATATTATTTTTAAATTTTTATTTTCAACAGAAAACAAAAGAAATTAATTTGTCTCCATTTTTAATAATAATTATTTTCGGTAACACAATTTATAAATATGAATAAAAGAAAAAAAAACGAAACGAATTATTTCTATTTGAAAAAAATATTCTCATTTTTTTTCTAAAACAGAAATTTATTACAGTAATTAAAATTGATTAGTTTAAAATTAAGAAATTCTTTATTCCTATATTAAAATCGAATAATTTCCCAAATTTATTAAGTCAAATTTAAAAAATATATTAATTAGTTAAAAATTAATTTAATTATTAAATAATTATAGTAAAAAATAAAAATTATTTATAGCCATAATTTAATATTAATAATAATATAGTCTTATATTATATTATATTAATAAATTTAATGAAAATTCACAGAAAATCAAAATAAATAAATAGAAATATTTTAATGTAATATATATGAAAATATAATTACTAATTTTTAAGAAACATTAATTAAATCTCTTTTTTAATTAAATCAAAAATCAATATTTACATCAAATCTCAAAATATAACAGAAACAAAAACCGATTTTAATTGATTAATAAAGTCAAACAATTTATATTTTTTATTAAATAATGTATCTAAATTTTATTTCTGAGAAATGAATTTTTTACGTATTAACTAGAAACCTAAAATCGATATTTGGGAAATATTTCCTTGGCCAAATGATAAGAAAAGGAATATAGAATGGGAGGAATTGATATAAATTGAAATGAATTGTAATAATAGCCCTGAAACCCTATGATACCCGAAATACATTTTCCGAACAACTTCCTTTACAGTTAGTTTAACTCTTATAGTCAACTGAATAATTTTATTCGCTTCGTTGCTTATCATAGAATTGCCTCATCCTCGTTGACGCTTTTTTATTAGTAAGTCATAAAACATTTAATTTCACTCAATAATAAACAAATAATTTTAAATTCAAAATGAGTCTAAAATATCAAAAATGGGCTTGTACAACGACCATCAATACTATTATTACGGTAGTTCTTTGCGATAACTCAGGGGGCACCATCGCGATTATCACGAACATATTATACCTAATATATTACCTCCAAGGTTTAGACAATATTTGATTACTACAATCTGTAATAC
Source organism: Girardia tigrina (assembly GCA_001938485.1). Lineage (NCBI taxonomy): Eukaryota > Metazoa > Platyhelminthes > Tricladida > Dugesiidae > Girardia > Girardia tigrina. The sequence goes on from MQRK01175730.1 coordinate 22,843, forward strand.
TCCTCACTCCGGAGTTATCCATTTATTTATATAATTATATTTCATATTAATATATTGTAAGTATATTTTCATTATTACTTTAATAATATTATTTTTTATTATTTTGTAATGTTTATCATTCATAATATTATTAGGTTGGTCGAAAAAATAATGGCGGTCTTTGAGCTTTATACTTTGTTTATCTACTTTGATATGTATATAAGTTTAAATGCATTAGTGTTAGATATTATTTGAAATCTTATGCCCTGCTGTATATTCCTATAGCCATTATTAACATA
>MQRK01175730.1:49977-69598 GCA_001938485.1 Girardia tigrina
TATATATATATATATATATATATATATATATATATATATATACCGATCTATGATTATTTATTACATTATCATTAATGTTTAACGTTTCTATTTCTTTGATTATATTCTTTAACTTTTCTTCATTAACTTCATTTTTTAATCGTAATGCCAAATCTTTAATATAATTTTCAGATATATTCATTTTATTATTATTATTTTCTAACATTATAATATCAACAGTATTAATGTTATTTGGTAATATTCCATAATCCACTAAATAGTCTTCTAATTCTACTTCAAAACATTTAAAATTCATAATAAATTTATCATTTACAATCTTTTGCACAAGCATTTCCTTCAAATGTTTAACTTTTTGAAGATGATCCATTTGAATTACTGTAAATTCTTGTCCATTAAGAGTTATAAAAATCTGAAGATTATCTGCCAAAGGCATTTTTCACAATTGTTCTCCTAAAAATTTCAAAAATGTTTTCATTTCACAATTCATCGTTTTATTATCATCTAACTAATTTACTACCAACTTTATAAAATGTTCAGTTTTATCATTTGGTAAATTTAATTCAATAACTTCTTTAATATTTTTACATATTTTTCCATTTAAATCTTTATTCATTTCCATTTCGTTTATTAATCTACTCATATATATTCCCGATTTATCTAACTTAACATCATCAATTATATCAGAAACACTTTGAACTTTACTATCATTTTCATTTCGTTTCAATTTATTTTTACTTTTGTCTTTTGATGTTGATAGCATCTGTACACTGAAAACGGTGAAAAACCTGTGTTGTACAAGAGATATGTGGATGATGTCTTTTTGGTTTTCAAAAATCAATCCCTCATACAACCATTCCTAACATTCATGAATGGTCTTCATCCGAATATTAAATTTACCACAGAATTGGAAGTAGATAATAAACTTCCCTTTCTGGACATTCTTGTCACTATGATGAATGGAGGCTATAAAATTGAATTATTCAGAAAGGCAACAGATACAGGTCTTTACACAACACCACAGAGTTTTTGTGAGGAAAAATACAGAGAGGGTATGATCAAAGGGCTTGTTCACAGAGTTTTGAATTTGTCGTCCAGTTTTGAAATTGCAAATCAGGGTTTAAATATTCTTAGAAAGCGCTTGAGGGACAATATGTATACAAACAAGCAAATAGAACACAACATTATGGTAACATTAGACAAATTATGTACAGATGCATGTGTTAAAAAACAATTAAAAGAAGGAAATACTGAAGAATACTAACAAATCATTAAAATTCCATATTCTGAAGGATTTAGAGCATTTAAAAAGAGTATTTGTAGAACAATAAGTAGTTCTAAAGTAGTCTCTGTCACATCTAAAGTTCAAAGTTTCCTCTCAAACAAATCGAAAACAGTTTGTGATTTGCAAGCTAATCTGGTATATAAATTTAATTGTCACGGGTGTCAAAACTCATACTGCTTTTTTCTCATAATGTCTTTTCTGTTTAAGGAATTCTGCAGTGATCTAAATAAGTGCAAATCCAATGGGGCCAAGTCTGGAGAATACGGTGGGTGCGGCAAAACCTCCCAACCCATTGATAAGAGTTTCTGGCGAGTGGTCAAACTTGTATGTGGTCTTGCGTTATCATGCTGAATTACAACTCTTCGATTTACCAATTCAGGACGTTCCTGTTGAATTGAATGAGCCAATTTCTCCAGATGACCACAATATCTGTCTGAATTGATGGTTTCATTCCTCGGAAGGAGTTCAAAAAACATAATTCCTTTAAAATCCCACTAAACGGAAAGCATAACCTTCTTTTGGTGAATTTCTGCTTTTGGGATCGTTTTGGCAGGCTCACCACGTTTTGTCCACGATCGTCGGCGTTCCACATTGTTGTAAACAATCCATTTTTTGTCACCCGTAATCAAGAGCTTCAAAAATGGATCGATTTGTTCTCGCTTCAAAAGGGAATCGCAAATGTCTATACATTTCACCAAATGAATTTCTTTCAGTTCATGTGGTAACCACATATCGAGTTTACTGACGAATCCAAGTTTCTTTAAATGACTTCCAACACTTGATTTTGATATTTCCAGAGTCTCTGCAACTTTTCTTGTCGTCATATGTGGATTAGATTTGATCAGTGCTGTTATTTTTTCGCCATCAACTTCAACTGGTCGACCGGAGCGTGGTGCATCTTTCAGATGAAATTTTTCAGAAGGAAATTTAGAAAACCAGTATTGACACTGTCGAAGTTTTAAGGCGTCACTACCATATACAAAAAATATCTTCTTATGAGCTTGCACAGCGGTTTTCCCTTTGCGAAAATAATGCAACAAAACATGACGAATATGCTAATTTTGATTTTCCATTTCGAATTGACGGTAAAGTAATAAATTAAAACAAAATCAATTAATATTTTGTATAAATATTTTGTATTAATATTTTGTATAAAGGTTTCAGAATATATAATTGAATTTAAATTTTATCACATCGTTTTATATTTTCAAACTTTTTATTAGGACGTACTCAAAAACGCAATGAATTTTTTGCCAACCCAATATATTGAACTGAATTTCATAAATTGAAATAGCTAATGCAAGTGCACACACGAGTTAATTCTTGACCAGTCAATATTTAATTTATTTATAATATTTAATATTTAATTTCCTTTTCTACATTTCTAAACAAACACCACAAGACAATGAAGAATCAATGTTTTATTAATTTTTAAAGTATCTTTCAATTAAGGATCACGCATAGCGTACCTATTTTGATTTCGTTGAATTAAGCTGCTTCGGGAGAGTACTGTCCGAAAATTTGACCAAGGAACAGTTGTTATTAGATTCATCATAATAGAACGATTTATAATATGGCTTCGTAAGAACTCTGTGTAGGTATACAAATATGTCAATATGTTTATAATATAAACAAGCTTACAATGTTGCACATCGTATTTTTTCTACTTTGAAGAAATCATAACAACCTCTTTCGTTATCATTGTTAAATATCGGTTCTTTTACTTTAACAAATAATTTTGATTGAATCTCAGCTAAAGTATTGTTAAGGTCCTGAAACCAAATATATTTAAAAAAATAAAATTTTAAAATAAATAAATACCTTACACTCCTAAAAATAAATTATAAAAAATAAACAATTAAAATTAAAATAAAATGTGTTGATCAATCCCTTTGTAACTTCCCTTTTGTTTGAGCTCAGTGCTCAGGGATTCAAGGTAGTTAATGGGGATAATTTGTAACAGTATAAGCAATATTACCAATATTAATAATATTATTTTAGTATTATTATTTATTATATTAAAATTATGATTATTTCATTATTATTATTATTATTATTTTATTATTATTATTAGTATTTTTATGACTATTATATTATTAATATTGTTGTTATTATTATTATTATTAAAATTATTATTATATATAAAAAAAATATAAAAATATATAATATTAACACATTGAATGCTGAGTACGAGATATCTCGTACTTAGCGTCTAACTAATGAATATTGAAGTATGAGATATCTCGTACTCAGCATTCAATGTGTTAAAAAACAAAAATTACAATAAAATAAAAATCTTACCTTCTCAAAAAATTGAAATCCAAAAAAAATGAATTGGGCAATTATGCCCACAGTTTTTGTTAAAAATAAAAACGGGCAATTATGCCCTAATCCACCAGCAATTATGCTGGGATTAATGTGGATAATTCAAATAATTGGGCAATTGAGCCCAGAAAAACAAATTTAAATTTAAATGTAAATTTTTAAATAATGGAATTTTTATTTAAATTAAACTTTTATAAATTTTAATATGAAACTAGTTTAAATTTTTTTTAACTAATTTAAATTTTTATCAAAATATTTAATTTTTATGTAATCAAAATGGGTATAAATACCCCAAAACGCAAAAATAGAAAACGTAACTTTTAATAATAGAAAAGTCATACATTTCAAAAAGTAAAATTATTAATAGAAGAAGATTTACAAAATATTCTGGAACCCTCCATAGTTATTTATACGTTGTATTATTCGGAAGAATTTGTTGATTCAATTGAATAAAGTTTTTAAACAGAATTCCTTTGACTTATTACTATTATTAATATTTGAAAACTAATCTCCGACGAGATTCATTTGAATAGAAACCTCAAGAGAGGGTTAATCAAATTAATATATTCATTACAAAGTTGGAAGAACCATTTGAAAAGGAGTCAAACAATTATATTTGAAAGCTTGTTTAAAGTTATTAAGAAAACTATTTTCGAATATCCAACAGTATTTGAATAAGCAACACAAATAAATAAGAAACTTTTTTTGACATCTGACATCCTCAATGAAGTTGTTATATAATGCTGTGCAGTCTTCTCCGGTAGGTACACTGTCGGGTTTCAATTTGAACCAATAATTGGTATTGTTCAGTTCTAAACCGTCACTAAACATCCATCCATCTCTACTAGTATTTCTTTCGTTTAACAAATCGGTGAGACCAATAAAGTAATATGTAAATTTTGCCATGACGTTGCATTTTATTGTAAAAGAAATGTCTCTTTCAACAGCCAGTCGTCCGCCTTTTTCAACGCAAATCTGCCATGCCTCACAATAACTTTTCTCCTCTGAAGAAATGTACAAACAAATATCCCCACAAATTGAGAAACGTTTGGACAATTAGATAAATATAAGTAAAAATGTTGATAAAATATTACTATTTTTAATAAATATAATAATTTCATATTACAAAATAAATTTGTATTAATTCAGTGTCTCATTATTGACAAAAAGGAACAATAATCAAAACAATGGAGGAAATATATACTTATTCGATGATAATCCATTTATTATTATTATTTTATTTCTAATGTTATTTTTTATTTATTATTTATTTTACTTCTTGTCGTTCATCCTCTTTTTCTTTCATTGTTCGATTTCTTCAATTTATTCAGAAAAAGAGAACAAAATATATCTTAATGATACTTCTTTTAGATAACTTTTAATTTTTTAAAAGATTTTTAATAAATATAATTATTATAAAATGACTTCGATAAATGTAATTAAAATAATCAAGATTTCAGATAATTCACTATCCTTATAGCATTTCGAAAATATAAAGATATATTTGTAACACACTGGTGGGATATTTGATGCATAGTGTTCCGGACTGAATAATACAAATGCAAATACAAATATAATTAAAAATACATCGATAAATATTGTTGGGTATTCAATTAAAATCTCGTTTTACTTTTATTTTATAATCAACTACTAATCTGACTCCAAATAAACAAAAGGTTTCTTCCAACAATAATATATGAAGAATGAACAAGACCTTTTAATAATAATTTATTCTGCTAACCACAATTGAAGTACAAATATAAATTCAACTCTATCAGTACACTNCAATTCAAAGATCAAACTTCGATTAAACAGTTACAACAACTTTTTAGTTCGAGCGATGCTAAACTAATTTATTTAAAACTTAACTTCTCCTTTACAGGATACTGATATTTTCGTAATGTTTCAATTTTAATTTATAACCCTAACTTTTCTCCTTTACAGGATACTTGAATTTTTCCCTATATTATTAAAAATCAAATTTACCGTACATTCAGTCTTCTAAATTGTCTTTGAGTAATATTTTTGTGTCCGATATGACTGAAATAACTATTGCTTATATACTAATTTTTCCTAACCTTGGAAATTGAAAAACTAAAACAAATCTTAAAATATTTTCAAACATTTATAAATTTTATTAAAATACTATCAAAAAATTATGAATTTTAACCAGCGAATTATTTTAAATTTTTTTGGATTAAAAAATTAAATTTATATTTTTTCGGAACCCAACAATATGTTATTTTTTGCTTAAAATTGTAAAATAAAGCTTTTTGCTAAACAGAGTTCGTTTAAATAATACTGAAGACACCAAACACTTTTCTACTTTAGATCTATGTAGTAGTTATTAGCTTTGGAGAAAAATCAGTAATCAAGGATACCAAAAACCCTGAACCAAAATATCTTTTATTTTCAGCGGCGACTTTATATTATCATTTATGATAACATTTTAAATTGTTAGAATTCAGAATTTATATTGTTTAAATAACAGTTTTAAAAGAGTCTTTCTTATTAAAAAAATTCTGTTGTAAAAACTTTAATCTGATTTTAATCAAGTACATAATAACTTCCCAGCACTGAGACCATAAGAAGGCCAAAATTTCTAAGTTTCGAATATTTCTCTTTTGGAAGAAGTTTAAGAAAACTTTCGTTCGATGTTTTTTAGCCTATAAAAAGGATCTGATTGTGAGTCGCATAATTCAAATTGTAGATCAGTATTCGAACCTGATTCAATAGTTAACTGAAAGGTTGTGAAAAAATTGAGACACCTTCTTCCAATCTCCTGAAATCTCTTCATCGAATCTCGAAATCTATAAATCCTTGAATATATTCTACGTACGAGAAAAATTATAAATTCTCTCTAAAGTTTTCTCTTCTACATGAAGCTCTTGGCAATTTAGAAAAAAATTAAATCACTATTGGGTAATCTTGTTTTAAAAGTTTTAATTTACTAACAAGTCGAGTTAGATGACCATATAAATAAGCAATATTTTGATTTTTAACGTAAATAACCACTTGAAAAATTACAATTACAATAGTAATTAAAGTCTTTGATTTTCAAAATTAGTAAACATAAAAGTAAATATCATAAATTCATTTTTAAATTTTTTCTTTTATTGTTGAATTTTTGAATTTTATACAATAAATAATATATATATATATATATATATATATATATATATGTGTGTGTGTAATAAATATATCTAGAAATCGGCCGAATATGACCCGTATGCCACAGTTCGGACAGTACTATTTTAAATAATTGAAAAAAGAAGTATTAATTCTTGATTAACACTTGGACTGTCGCATCGGCTACAGCCAACATCAAAAGTATAATTAAATAAAGCTAGTAAATCAAAAAATTAAATTTTTTATATCCATTCTTTATACAGGCAAAACTCTACTTTGCCAACAAAGTTTTTAAAATTTAAAAATTTAAGATTTAAAAACTTAAATTAAAACACACATTTAAAATCAATACAAACTACTTATAATCTATAAATATATATCTTGCAATTAATATTGTTCGGGAACTCCGAATTTTCCGTTTTTTCCCATTTTGGGATCTTAAAAAGTTTTTTACGATCAAATTTTTACATAATCATTTATTTTCATCGAGTGTGTAAAGTTTGAAGAACATTTGATTGAGTAGAAGGCCTTCAAAAATAGGTTTCTAAATTTCATATATATAGTAACTTTTTGAGATAATGAATTTTTTTAATAATGATTTTTTTAATAATGAGTGGCTACTGACTGTTTCAGTAGGAAATGTGGGAAATTTTCGAGATAATGATTTTTTTAATAATGATCGAACAAAATTCTTAAAATTAGAAATTACTTTAGTAATTTATAAATAATCAATGATCATAAAGTAAATATTTGTATATTACATTGAATTTCTATAATTTATTTTGTTTTAATATTGCTAAATTTTGAACATTTTTTGAAAATTTTGATTTTTTTAACTTTAAGATGCCAACTGGAATGGTAAACGAAATTTTTAACAACCTGGAGAAGTATAAATCAGAGTATGAAAAGGAAATTGCAGGCAATAAAAGTATTTTTTCGAATATAAAGACACACGAAATATATCCGTATCTCTACGATACGATATCAAGGAAGAGAAAGTTGAACAACACAATAACAAACTTAATGTTGGAGGAGATGGCATTAAAAATTGCCAAAAAATGGAAATGGAAAACTTTAAAGCTTCCAGCACATGGATATCGAAATTTAAAAGATCATATGGAATAAAAACACAATTTATTTTTGGTGAAGGTTTGGTAAACCCTTTGGTTTTATGTGAATCATGAGCAGAATTCGAAAAAGTTTATAATAAATATGCTAATTGTGACAAAACAGGGTTGTTCTTTAGGTGTCCTCCAAAAAAGACACTTAATTTAAGAAGCGAAGAAAAGGCTAGTGGAAAATTCTCTAAAGAAAGAGTAACACTTCTTTTTTGCTCAAATAAAACGGGTGAAAAAGAGTCCCAGCTATTAATAGAAAAATTTAAATCTCCCAGAGGATTTAAAAACCTCGACTTTTCTAAGATGTGCTTAAAATCCGAGAATAACAAAACTTCTTGGATGACCTGTGAAATTTTTGGCCGGTGGTTACATGATCTTAATGAAAAAATGAAAATCGAAAAATTTTACTATTGCTAGACAATGCTCCAGTACACAATAATGATAAGGTTTTCAGTAATATAGAGCTTTATTATCTTCCCATAAATAGTACTTCCAAGATACATCCCCTAGATCAAGGAATTATCAAAGCATTCAAAGCACATTACACAAAAAAACTTTACGAGAAATTTAACTATATAAAATGAAACCATTACATATATATGAAAAAGCAATTAAAAGAAATCGTTTAGTTGATGTCCTTCCGCTCATAATAAATGCTTGGAGCTCAATATGCAAAGAAACCATAGCCAACTGTTTTAGACATGGATTTATTGATTGGAGAGGATATACAAAAGATACAGTTCCTGTAAATGAAGTTAATAATACCGCTCCATCAGATATTAACATAGAATTTTCTGAAATATTTGAATACAATGACTTTCCAATATGGGCAGATTCTGATATTGATAACACAGCTTTTCTAGAACAGGTTGAATCTCTAAAGAAATTTGTTGAACATGAAGAAACATTAGAACAAGATGAGCCAGAGATCGAATATGCAGATGCTGTGTGTTGTTTAAAATAATTGGAAAGGTACTTTCTGGTGCATAATAACTCTGCACTCAAAAACTTGGATGATCTAAGAAATCAATTGCTAAATAGCAAAAACATAGAACTTTAAAAATAACGGATTTTTTTTAAAAATGAATAAATGTTGAAATCGTCATTATCTTTTTTTAATGAGCGGGCATTTTTAGGTCACCGTGGCTCACCGCTCATTATCTAAAAAAGTTACTGTATATATATATATATATATATATATAGAAAGTGAGCTAATAAAAAGAATGGAAAAACAGGAATGATTGAGAAGAACGAGACAAAGACAGGTTCAAAAGTAATACTATTAATCAATGAAAAAGGTAACAGAAAAATGTAAACTTCATTGTGACCGTTAAAGTGTTAAAATTTTAATATTTCAAAAAAAATTACACTGTGATTTTAATTTTATTGCGACAATAATACCGAAAAAAATGATCTTATTTAGTAATAAATTCTAATTTGTTTGTAGAAACATAAGAAGAGCAATAAAAATGTAAATTAGGGTTACTTAAGAGTATAGGACTGTTATAAATGGACAAAAGTCGACTTAGGTTAAACTACTTTCCGAAAAGAAGTTGCGGGACTAAGAAGTAAAACTAAAAAAAATGAATTTTAAGTTAAATTTTATTCTTTATTCTTCAGTATTTACGTCACAAACCAAACACATTTTCTTAATCTGAAATACTTAAAGAGGTCACAATGTTGTAGTAAGATCAGTTCACGGCATTGTACAATGTTGATCAATTTTCAATAACAAATGAATACAAAGAAGTCTGAAAGAACTTTCCCATTGAAAATTTTCTGAAATAGAAAAAAAGGTGCATATATTTTTTGACAAAATTTTAGGTAAAAGTAAAAGTTTACAAAATTAACAGTCATCAAAAAGATGATATTACCTAATTTTATGTCATAAAACAATGGTTTGCTAAACGATAGTTTTGTTTGATTTTATAAATCTTAAGTAAATATACACAAAGATGGTGAAAACACATTTTTTATATGGGAGCGATCGCCTAACGAAATATATTACTTAAAATTATTTTAAAATTATTTTAAATTATTTTTAAAATTATTATTTTTCCATTGTCAAAGTTGTATACTTGGTGAATAACGAAATTTACATTTTCTTTATAAAAGAAGTAATGCTGCAAATAAATATGAAAAAAAGTTAAATCTCTGAACCTTGTAATTCAAAAGTTGTAATAATACAAGATTTAATTAACCCTTTGAATACGTTAAACATTATTAAACATTAAATAACTATGACTATAGTCGATTTTCGCGTTCAAAGGGTTAATTAACCAACAGATAAAGAATGAAATTTTTGACTGGCCACCAGGCTCTCAGCAAACCCACATTAGTCGTATCATCATTTTTACTCAGTTGTGTAAACAATTTTGCTTTAACATCTCTAATTTTGCCAAGTAATGCCAGTAGCTTGAATTTCCACACAAAGATTCAAAAAATATTTATTTTACAAAAACCAGAAAGTAGTACATATGTCAGATAGTCAGTGGCAACCTAATAAGAAACCGCTAAAGTCATTAGTGAACCGTTGTTAACCTTTATTGACCGAAAAATGACCAATAAATAACTGATTGTCTGAGGCAGTAGTGTACCACTCTGAATTATCCATGACTTGAAATTGATAACATTCCATTGTAAAATTCGATGTTTTGTTTATAAATGTTACCGTATACTATTTTAAGCCATCTATAAGCTTTGAAATAATAAATAAAATAAATCGGTCAGAATATGCTGACTGCACTACCAGTTTTAATCAGTTTCTCTCTTGGATGTATTATGAGATTCGAGCTAACTCTGATAGACACATAATATATAAGTTTTACAAATTTGATCTGACACTGCTTACATCGATTCAAGTTCAAAATATCTTTTCTGAAACTCCATTTCTGGTATCTACAATTCATTGAATAAGAAAATTAAACTATTTACCTTCTAAAAATGTTGCCTCCCACATTCATTTTTTGGTTAGGGTTGTTTACAATTATAAGTTTAAAAAGTTTAAACCCCTACCAAATTATGATGGTAAACAATAATCTGACTATAAATAAATAAGGAATAAACATTCGTTTATCGAATTTTGCTTAGCTTTTCTAAGGGGGTAATATAAAATTTTTGAAAGAGGGAAGATTAAGGACAAAAAGTTAAAAATAAATTTTTCAGTGAGAATTAAATTGAAGCGTCATTAATTAACTATAAAAATATATTTGGTCGTTTGTAATCTTGAAATATTCACAGAAAAAACTCTCATTTTCTTCCTATGTAAAAGAATAAGTTCTCCATGCCTCCTTTGAATGCATCACTAGGTCCATATAAATTATTAGTTTTATTTTCCAAATTTCTAAGCCTTTAACTAAAAAAACCCACAAGAAGAAATTTACACTTACTTATAAATTCTTATATAATAAAATTTACTTGAGAGAATACGAGTTACTTAAATCAGCGATGTCCATACTGCTGCACGTGCGCTGCAAGAGGCCACCTTTTATGTAATTGAATAATTAATATAATTACTATTTTTGTTTTTTTTCGTTACTTTTATATTTTTAATATCTTGATTGATTTATTAGTTTCTTGTGGTTTCATTTTTTCCATTCTTTACATTAGCTTACTTTCTATGTATCCATGGAATTTAGAAACCTATTTCTGAAGGCCTTTTACTCAATCAATTTTCTCCAATCTATTCACACTTACTTATTCTCGATGAAAATAAAGAATAATATAAAAATTTGATCAAAAAACTGTTTTAAGGTCTCAGAATTGGGAAAATAACGGAGTTCCTGAACAATATTAAATGAAAAAGATCTACTTATAAATTACAAATAGTTTATATTACGTAAAAAAATGTAAAGATAAAAAAAGTAATAATAAATGTTATAGTAATTTTCCTTTCTACTAAAGATAAAAATATTCTCTTGACAAAATAGAGTTCTGCCAGCATAAAGCATGGATATAAATTTTTTTTTGATTTTCTAGTTCCATTTTCAAATTCAAAAATGTTATTTTATTCATGTAAATATTTCGAGTGAAACATTTCTAATCGTTAAGGATGATTCATGAGAAATAGTAAACCATTTATCGTTTGAAAAGACTATTCAAAATTTTGACCATAAAAATAAATAGAAACACAAAATTATTGGTAATCAGCCGGACATTTCTCCGAAATGGTACAGCCTTATTTAGATCATGGATTCCAAATGCGGTCGATGAGTTAATCAAGGAGGTCAAAGATGAGTAGATAGAAAAATAATTTAATTAACATTGATAATAACAAGTAAAGTATTTCTAAATGTTATGGTAAAAACAAATGATAATTATAAAATAAATATTAAATCTGATTTGTTTGTTTTGTATTTACATGTTTTTCTGTAATATAAATATAATTGTTTGAGTAACTATTTATACAGTTGAATAACAGATATGTGTATAATTATCTTAAAATTCTATTATTTACAAATTTATAAGTAGAAGATGTGATAAAACTTTTTGGATGTTTAAATGTGTTTCAAAAATTCATGATCTAAATTTAAAGCAACTTTCCTTTCGATTTTTTTGTAACTTCCGTTTTTTAAAAAAACATCCCCTTTTCCCGTCCTGAGAATTCATTTCACAGAGAATTCAATTTTTCTGTGACATCGCCTTGAGTTTCAAAACAGTTATCATGAATGACTTCCAAATACTAATTCTTCTTTTTCATTACACACTTATATAAGCTTCATCTGTCTGTTTGTCTGGTACAAATCGTGTAATTGATTTTTCAACGACTTCCCAATGCTCTATTAAGCTAAAACTTTGCATACTTGCTCATTTCCGATGACAATACATTAGTGCACATATAAATATGTTTTTTTCTATAAATAATTTGGGGAGAAATAGCAATCGGAATTAAATACGATTGTTTTACTCGATTAATTAATTGCGGGAACCTTGAGCCAGTGGATTTTCGTTCGGAAAAATAAATCTTTGCCATCAGCTTTGAATTATCAAGCTATCGCGGCCATGAACTGGATTAAATTTACGGATGCAGTCCGAAGATATGAAGGCTGCAGTGATTTCGCGATTTGGTGTCGCAAGTTCGAAGCCGTAGTGGCGGACTGTGAAATTGACAAAACAGCAGCGCTACCGATGCTCATGGACGGGCGTGTGTTTGACCTTTTTTCGGGGTTGACGAGCGAGGACCAGCAGAGCTATGATGCGGTAAAGGTCGCATTGTTAGAAGCATTCGGGCCAGATCCGCAGGAGGCGTTCGAGCAATTTAGATCGCAATCGATTCAACCGGGTGAATCGATCGATGAATATATGTCGTCCCTGCGGTGGCTCGCGACTGTCATCTGAATGGGCAGAAGCCGCAGGAATATTTTTTGCGCCAAGCATTTCTTGCTGGACTGCCGACAGAAGTGTCGAAACATCTTTTGTTGGAGGCGGGGAAGGAAAAAAAGCCCGTACGAGACCTGATCCCGATGGCGCGGTCACTTCTTCGCATCAACACGAGAACAGAGATGCGGTCGAACCACCAAGCGGCGGAGTGGTGGCATTAGCGTCGAACGTCAAGTATGGCGTTAATCAGAGACAGTGTTTTAGATGCAACCGGCACGGTCATCTGCAAAGGGACTGCAAGGCGTCGCTAGAAGTGAAGAAAGGTCCATCACCAGTTTCAAAATTCAGAGCGTGCTTCATCTGTGGCGCACCGGATCACTTTTGCGCGGTCTGTCCACAACGGAATCGAAAGACGGGAAAAGATCAACAGGCCATCCCTTCTGCGCAGGGAGGGTACCTGTGAATGTCGATGCGCAGTTACTCGTAGTCGTCGTCCGAGTCGGAAGAAAGATGGCGAGAGGACTCATCGACACGGGGTGTTCCGTTACCATGATGGAATAGAGGCTGGTGCGACCGGATCAGATTCAAAGTGTATCCAAAAAACTGCAAACGGTACTCAGTCAAGCAGTAGTGACACACGGGGCATGGATGGAGATTGAAGTGTCGGGGAAGCTTTTAAAGTGCTGGGTTTTGTTGGCTAAATGTTTGCAGTCAATTGGAGTGGATATGATCCTAGGAATGGATACAATCGCCTCAATGGGAGGGGTGAATGTGAGCGCCACAGGAGGAGGAATCAGATTCGGCGCTGGCACAGTGAATGGACCCCAACAAGCGCAGCGTGAGTTGGGAGGCAGTCATAGAGCACCGCCCGCGGCTGCTGCAGCACCAGGGAGCGACTCGTTAGATCAACCGAGGATCCAGACAAGTGTTACCGAGGATCCAGCGGTCGAGTGTTGGGTCTCTCGGTTAAGGTGGACGAAGGCGGGAAATTACGGTAGCACCGTAATGGAGAAGTTCCACCACTGCCAGAGCAAGTCACTCGCCGTAATTTATTTGCGTGGACCGGTCGGTTGGTGGGACATTACCTGGTCTGTGGTTGGTTACGGCCGGGGTGCAGCATCATCAAAAGGATGGCCAGCGATTGTGGATGGGACACGGTTGTGGAACCTCAAATTGCAGAAATAGCCCGGCAGTTGGCGTACCGGGTCCAAACGGAAGATCTGGCCAAGGGCGAATGGAAGGAACCGCAAATCGAGAGAGGGCGAATTAATTATTAGGTGTACAACTTAGTTTTTTGGATTTTTTTGCAGAACAGACAAATTTATTTATATGACATAATAACTTTTATTCTAATCAAAATATTTTCCATCGTTAATTATGACTTTAAATCATCTTTCAGGCAAATTATGAATTCCATCGAAAAAAAAGTTTTGGTCTTTTGATGCGATCCATTGTTCCAGCCATTTTTTTATATGGTCCTGGTTTCTGAAGTGCTGGTCCCGAAGAGCGCTTTGCATTGATCGGAACAGATGATAATCTGATGGGGCACAATCTAGTGAATAGGCAGTATGCGGTAGAATTTCCCATTTAAGTGCTTCCAACGTGTTTTTTACTTGTTTTGCGACATGTGGCAGAGCATTGTCATGTAGCAAAATCACTGTGCGCTGTTTGTTGGCTGGAATAGGACGTTTTTCCTTCAATGCATCGTTCAATTTCATTAACTGTTGTTGGTAACGTTCTGCATTAACAGTTTCATTCGAATTCAGCAGCTCATAGTACAGTACACCTTTCTGATCCCACCAAATGCACAACATAACCTTACTTCCGTTAATGCTTCTTTTTGCTGTTGACGTGGACGGTTCGCCGGGATGAACCCGGCGAGTTAACATAATAAATCAATTTTTCATCTCCAGTCACAATTTTATGCAAAACGACCATCTTCGTTGTCTTGTAAGCAATGATTTGAATATCATATCGACTTTCAATGTTGGCTTGATTCAATTCATGTGGTATCCATTTTACTTATTTTTGAATAATTTTCATAGCATGTAGACGTTTACTTATGGCTGCTTGAGTAACATTTAACTGTTTTGCAAGCTCTTTCTCTGTTTGAGTAGAATCTTCCTTCAGTAATGATTGCAAATCTTCATCTTCGAATCTTTTTGGATGCCCGGAACGCTCTTTGTCACTTACGTCGAAATCTCCACTTTTGAAACGTTTATACCAGTTCTCGCAAGTCTGTTGAGTTGGTGCATGTTGACCATAAGTTTCTTCAAGAAGCCGAAAATTGTCTGCAGCTTTTTTTATGATTAAAGCAAAACAGTAGTGCTTCCCGCAAATGCTGTTTTGTTAGTATGAAAGTTGTCATGCTAAAACGTGATTAAAAATATGTTTATGACGCATTTAAGGTCAATGAACTACTTAATTTTAATGCCTCGATTTCAGCACTTTAAAAATCTGTACGTAGGACTGTAAAATAATGCTTATTACAAAGGTTACACCATCTCTTAGAAAATCCAAAAAACTAAGTTATACACCTAATAATTACGGGAACTTTGAGCCGGTGGATTTTCGTTCGGAAAAATAAATCTTTGCCATCAGCTTTGATTTATCATAATTTTTATGTTACTTTTTTTATATTACTTTCAAAAAAACAAAAACTGCCACATCATTAAGGGAGTTTTCGAGAGATTAAATAGGATTGCTGATGTAGAAATAACGGAAGTATCACTTTTATTTCATGTTTCCCAAGTAGACTCTATTTATTCTTGTAGACTCTATTTAAAGAATACAAAAAAATTTCTTCAGATGATTTATTTTTACATCAATTTTTATTTTTGTGTTTGAGGCGAAGAATTAATTTTCGAAAATTTGATTATTTTTCTTTAAAAATGAGAAGTAAAATTAATATTTAAGTTTCAACCAGAATAAAATTTTAGAATTTGAAAGACGTTTAAATTTAAATCAAAATATTTTTAATTAATAAATTTACAAATATTAAATAAAATAAAAAAATACAAAATAATGTCACGAATATAGTAGAAAAAATTCAAAATTAATTACAATAAATTTTATTTTTTCTTTATTTATGAATGGCAATAATAATAAAAATATCAAAATAATCCGTCTGGAGAAAATTCTTTTTTTACTGTTTTTATGTATATTTTTCAGTAATTTTTGAAAGCATTTTCTTGTGTTTTTTCTTAACTTTGTCCAGTAATAATAACTTATTTTTAATAACTTTTTTTGCTCTTAATCATACCACAATTGATAATTGTTTTCTACACTTAATAAACTCAAACCGTCTAAACAACTTGACTCTACAAGTTAAGACTTATCAAATAAGTTTATACTTGTATCATCCTCCTTAAAGAAAAATCAAATCAGTTGTAAAATTAATACCACTGTTTTTTATTACCAAATTAGTCTTAAATTAGTACTTAATGATAACATTTTTATACTCTCCAATATTTCTTTCGAAATTATTCGAAAATGTTGAAAGAATTGTAGAAAGGAAGACATTTTTGAAGACATCTTTAGAAAGTTTACGTAATCGAACGAACTCTTAATGTGAGTTATGTAATGATAACATCAAGAGATAAGTTATTAATTAATCTTGACAAATAATGCAACAATAATAATAATTAAATATAATGAATTTAACTAAATGGCAATATATGTAACGCTAGATGTTGCGTAACTGAACCTTGATCTTAACCGGATCCGATTGGTTTTGTTAATGTTAATAAGCTTATCATTTATTTGATCATGATCTAACGTGGTTTTTTTAAATATGAAATTATGATTTAAAAATAATTCCCAATTGATAAAAAATTATCAATTTAAAATGAGAATAAAGATCGATGTTAAGAAAAAATCGTTTTAAAACAGATAACTTAGGAAGGTTGTAATACCTCTACCCTTAGAAAGGGTTTACCTCGAAATAATAATGTAAAATTAATCAAGTATAAGTAGCAATTTTTTAACATCTTAAAGGATAATCTAAATTGGTAATAGATTAAAGGATAAAGAACCAAAACGACTTAAAGGAAATACATAGAAAAAAATTGTCCTACAAAATTAATTTGAATCCTTTTCTCTTATATTCTTCTCTTTTCTAATATTCAATCAAAAGATTTATAATAATTTAAAATCTTTTGATTATCTTATTACATAATACCAAATATCTTCAAGTACCTCCGGGTCCCTATATTATTAAATATAAAAACCTTGGTGATTATCTATTATGCTAAAATAAATATATTTCATATTTGAAATTCCAAAAAATTAAAATGTAAAGGAAACAGAAAATAAAGCTTTTGGCTCTCAAAATTATTCCGAAAAAATCGTAAATTCTAATTTCATGTTTTACTTTTTAAATCATAAACATTTTTAATCTGTCTTGAAAAGTAATTAAACAAGTTAATATTGTTTATGGAAAGTTTTTTGGCCAAGACACTTTTTGAAAATTTTGCAGATTTATTTAATTTACGTTATACAATAAATATTTTGATAAAAAATAATATTTACAGACAAAAAATGAGTTTAAATAAATGCATTTCACAAAAATTACAAAATTCTAAAAACAAAAATTCGGTTAAGAGTTATGGGATACTGTCCTATTATTGGTATCACCAAAAATTGTTATTAACAAAGGTTCACGGGCTGAAATCCTAAGGCTGGTATACGAAAGTAAGAAGATGTATATACATTAAATAACTACCCTGTAATATAGCATGGTACCTTAACCTGTGTGATACTCCTCCCTCGGGGAAATGAGCAGATGCCAGGTTAGTTGTAAAATGCATTTTAAATTTAATTAATTATAAATCCGCTTTGAAAAGTTGTCCTTTCATTTTCTGATAATTATTTATTGAATTAATTTTATTCTGTTACTTGAAATTTATTTTTATTTATTTTAACTTTTAAAGAATTAAAATGTATAAAAAATAAGTCTCCATAAATTAAAGATTTATATTATAATAGTTAACTTTATATTATATTATTTTTAATTTTTTTCATTTATATCAATATGAGTGGAAATATTGGTATTCCTCCAACCGGGTGCAATTTGGAAAAGGTTAAGAATTCGTGCACTAAAGAAAAGTTACGCAAAATGATTTAATAAGAATTTTCTCTACACGTTAAATAACAAATCAGCCGACCAAGAGCCTCAATTCGGTCCCGTTCGAGGCCACTAATATGCAAATTAAAACTTTTAAAATATTTAATTATTTTCGTATGAATAACTGATTTTAAGGTACAGATTTCTTAAATAATTTTTATTTTCTTGTTTAACTTCAGTTATTTCTGAGTGTGATTATTTTTTACGTTCAGTAGAAAAAAGATAATGTAAACGAAAGTAAAAGATAGTTAAAAAATTTATACTTTTATATAAAAATACGTTGTTGTTTCTACAAAAACTGTGATTTTAGTGGTACGAATTCATTTTCAAAATCGATACATTGATTTTCATAGTTTAGGACTGGAACCTTGACTAAATCCAGATTTCTAGAACGCTGGTTATCTCTCTTAATATTAAAATCAAAATTCAAGATTTCGATTAATTTAATTTAAATTTAAAAATCAATAATAATAATATACCTTATTTCGATTTTCGAACTTCATAAAAGTTTAATAATAAAACTATTTCTACTCGATTAAATTCATTCAACAATTCCTAGATTTAGATTTATTTTCCAAAAAAATATTATGTTAATTATTAAAAATAAATTTAAGAACAAACACAAAAAATAGCTTAAATTAATAAAATTATATTTTTGTTTTACCGTATCAATTTCACATAATAATTAAATTCCCAATTCAAAAGACCCATCACCAAGATCGACAAAAATCGAACAATTTAAGAAATATAATTTTACTGGTAATTTACGCGATGTCCCGTTCGTATTTAAACACCGAAATCGACTCAATGTTCGACAATGAAATCACAGACGTGAGAAACAATATATATATATTGATGTAACGAAATAAGTACATAATAATCCCGCAGGACGCATTACTTTCCGATAAACTTCTTTGCCACAACGATTCACTTTCATTCACTTCCAACGAACTGCTTTGGGATTTGAATGATGACGATGACGACCACAACGACGTCTCGCAATTCTACGACTCAATAATCGACAAAACCAAAGATCAAATCGATTTCGATTATTTCAACGGTTATTTGAATAATTACAAGGGTGATTTTATTGTCAATAATTTCAGATTTCAGCTATTTGACGGAAATGGCGACCGCGACAGTGACAGCGTGCTCGGACAAAGCGACAGTGAAGCAGGAGCCCGCCCAGTCGGACAGCGTGTCGAGCGCGTGCCTCACGGACGACGGCAGCCCCTCGAGCAGCTCCACGAGCTCCCCGGTCGGCCGCAAGGTTCGCAAGATTCCCGACGACGAGCCCCACTCGTCCCCGCATCACAAGCGATT
>MQRK01175730.1:69607-94102 GCA_001938485.1 Girardia tigrina
CGCCATCAAAATCGACCAAAATCAATCAATTATCAAGCGAGAATCGGTCGTCCAATCGCAGCCGTCCTCGAGGACCGTTTACAAACTATCGAGCGCCGTGTCCAACGGCAATATCGGTAACAACAGCGCCGTCGGACGGCGAGATCATCCGATAATCATCGCCAATAACAACAGCAATAACAACTTCAATCTCTACAATAACAGCAACAATCATCGATCGATCGTGAAAATCAATCGTCCGTCGTCGTGTCACGCGGGCGGAGTGCCGCTGATCGTCAGTGGAAGCGTCAAGAGCGTCAGTATTTCCAAATACCCGCCAGGTCCGCCTGCCGCCTCCAATTCTCATAATGCTCCGGTTGCTGTGCGGTATTCCTCGCCCCCGATGTCGATGAATAATGACCCGATCGATTTCCTGGCGGGGGATTATTATGACGGCGAACTGGAGCTGTTCTCTGTCGGCAATAGCGCCAATAATAATAATAATAGCAATAATAATAACGGTTGTAATAATAGCAATAGCAGCAGTTGTCATAGCAATAGCAATGGCGGAGAGTTTACGTTTTCCGGGAAAACGACGAGTCGCTCGTATTCGTCATCGGGTCACCATAACAGTAATGGCGTGTTTAATAACGGCGCTCTGTTTCAAACACCGGTCAGTCTTGATTTGCTTTTTCTCTCAATTAAATTATTAAAATTATTATTAATTAAAATTATTAATTATTTAAAGAAAAAAATATTTGTGAAAATTTTTTTTCTGAATATAAAAATGCTCAGAAATAAATAATTAATTGTTTTTAAAATTTTTTTGACAATTTTTGTGATATTTTTTAAATAATAGGAATTAATTAATTTTTTTTGATTTTTAAT
The DNA here is from genome assembly GCA_001938485.1 of Girardia tigrina. Classification (NCBI taxonomy): domain Eukaryota; kingdom Metazoa; phylum Platyhelminthes; order Tricladida; family Dugesiidae; genus Girardia; species Girardia tigrina. The sequence goes on from MQRK01175730.1 coordinate 70,475, forward strand.
ATTTTTTTCCATAAATATATTTTATTATCAGTTTTTTTAATTAGAAAAATGAAAAAAAGTATTTTATTTATTTTTTTATTTTTATTAATTTTTAAATAAAATTTGGTTAATTATTTAAAGAAAAAAATATCTGTGAATTTTTTTGATTTTTTACTAATTTTTTTCTGTATACGAAAATTTTAGGAAATAATTAATTAATTATTTTTAAAAATTATTATTGGATTTTTAATATTTTTCTTAATTTATTTATTTATTTTCTTAATTTTTTTTTAAATAGAAGTATTTTATTGATTTTGTTTAAATAAAATTCGATTAATTATTTAAAGAAATAAAATACTCGTGAAAATTTTTTTTTCTGAATATAAAAATGCTCAGAAATAAATAATTAATTGTTTTTAAAAATTTTTTGACAATTTTTGTGATATTTTTTAAATAATTGGAATTAATTAATTTTTTTGATTTTTAATATTTTTTTCCATAAATATATTTTATTATCAGTTTTTTTAATTAGAAAAATGAAAAAAAAGTATTTTATTTATTTTTTTATTTTTATTAATTTTTAAATAAAATTTGGTTAATTATTTAAAAAAAAATATTTGTGAAATTTTTAGATTTTTTTTACTATTTTTTCCGTATACGAAAATGTTATGAAATAATTAATTAATTATTTTTAAAAATTATTATTGGATTTTTAATATTTTTATGGTTTTTAATTTTTTTGTTTTATTTTTTTTCTATAATTATATATTTTATTATCAGTTTTTTTAAATAGAAAAATGACAGAAGTATTTTATTGATTTTTTTAATTAATTGTTTTAAAAAATTAATATTATTTTTGGCATTTTTCAAAAAATTTTTTGACAGTTTTTGTGATATTTTTAAATAATAGTATTAAATAATTATTTATTATTTTTAAATAATAGGAATTAATTAATTTTTTTGATTTTTAATTTTTAATATTTTTTTCCATAAATATATTTTATTATCAGTTTTTTTAATTAGAAAAATGAAAAAGTATTTTATTTATTTTTTTAAATAGATTTTTTTTATTTTTAATAATTTTTAAATAAAATTTGGTTAATTATTTAAAGAAAAATATTTGTGAAATTTTTAGATTTTTTACTATTTTTCCGTATACGAAAATATGAAATAATTAATTAATTGTTTTTAAAAATTAATATATTTTTAGGCGTTTTTCAAAAAACTATTTTAACAGTTTTTGTGATATTTCTGTTATTTTTTTCAAAAAATATATTTTAATTATTTTTTTATTTTTCTAAAAGTATTTTTATTGTTTTTCTGATATTTTTTGTGTTTTTATTTTTTATTGTTAATTTTTTTAATTAGAAAAATGAAAAGAACTATTTTTTTAATAATAAGAATTAAATAATTATTCTTTTTAAAAACTATTATTAGTTTCTTTATTTTTAATATTTTTCAAAAAATATTTTTATTATTTTTTTTAAAAAAAATATATTTATAATTTTGTTGTCTAAAACATTTAAAAAAATTCTTTTAATAAATATTTTTTTTATTTTAATTAATTTTTAAATAAAAGTCGGTTAATTATTTAAAAAAATAATTAATTGTTTTTAAAAGTTATTAATTTTTTGGCATTTTTCAAATTATATTTTAACAATTTTTGTGTTTATTTTTCTCTATTAATATATTTTCTTAATTTTTTAAAATATTATTCTATCTTTAACACTTTGAAAAAGAATTATCAATAAATATTTTTATTTTAATTAATTTTTAATTAAAAATTCGGTTTTATTCATGTAAAAAATACTCGTGAAATTTGTAGATGAAAAACAATAATTAGATAATAAATAATCAATGCACCACATTTTTAATTCAACAAAAATAGATGAAATAGCAATGATCCACTGGAAAATTCTGCCAATTACTTTAAAAAACAATATAAAAATCCGAGCACATCTGATAGAAATAAAGAGATTTCACGCTGACAATGATAATCTGTTGCTCTTTGTGATAAAACCCATGAAAAACTGTGCTATAAAATCGCGATCAATCAATCACAGAACAATGAGGACATTTTAGAGAATATATCTGACCGATTTTAGGAGTAAAGAAATATTAGGATAAAGAAATAATCGATCTAACGAAGAAGATTATAAAATCATGTAAAATGGCGTCGAATGAAAGCGGTTGTATTTAATCGGCCCTTGTTCCAGAGATCCACGAGACTGGGTTTTAAAATTACAGAAGAAGTTACAATTATTTCAAGTGATACCGAAAGAAATTTTCGTCTGATTATTCGACACTTTATTCAGTTCTTCTTCCAGTGTGTCATAAATAGTGAAATGGTCATAATTCAACAACAGTTAATCGTGGAAGAATGATTCAACAGCGGACTTGGTGATTCCTCCATAAATAATCCCCATCAAGCTGTGACGTCCGTAAAGAAGATCAAATAAACCTGTGAAAAGAAAAAGAGTAAAAGAAAAGAGAAAAACTCTAAACGACACTTCCAGACAAAGATCTTCCTTGAATCAATCATGTAAATCAGCGATTCTCAAACAGCGCCGGGTCGCTTTCATTTGATGCCCTTTTATAGAGACTTTAATATTAAAGATATTTCAGTTGCTGGAATCAAAATCTGGGAAACCAAACTATGCACACCACTGATAAATGGGCATCTTGATCAGAAATTGGAAAACATTTCGATTGGCTTTCTTCCAAGTTTTAAAAAATTCGAATTTAAATTTTAAGACTCTTAAAATAGAATTTTAAAATTGTGGGTCTCCCGTCTCTTCCGAATGATATTGAGCCTCTGGGGTCTTTTGAGGGTCCACCCAAAGTAAAGAATCACATACCTTTTAATCGCATACCTTTGGCTGTATTTGTGGACTTCGTACATCCGCGAAAGGGACATCTGAACTCTCTTCTAGCAGTTAGATCTGCAATCCTAAAAGTCAGATGTGTTTCTTCAGTATCTATCGCTTCCTCCACAGCCGTCGAGATAGTCGGGGATTCCGTTGATGTTTTCTACCACTCTTTCTTCTGTGTTATTTGTTGTACTTGTTTGCGCTGGTGTCATAGTCAAATTTTCATAGTTCAAATTTCTTCTGTCTCCTCCAATTATGATCCAGGTAGAGGTGCCTGGTCAGCCACACCTTCGTTTTGTACGACTTTTTACAGTGTACATGTGAATAGTAATTGCTGTTGCTGTGTGTCGTTGGGCTGATCAAGATTAGCAGAAGTGGACACCGCGTGATCCCTTTTCATTTGTCTGTTCAGCTCCTTTTCGGTAAACTCCTTGTATCATCTTTCTACTGGACATTGGTGACGTTTGTCTCTCGTTGATCAGCTTCGGCACAGTTGTTCTTGTCCTATTGAGTCTTCCTGATTGAATTAAGGAGTTTATGTATGTTCCCCTTGATACAGTAGGGTCTCTGTGAATGATGCTGTTAATGAGACCTCCATACACCGCATCATCCCCAAATAGCCACTGTATGTGTATGAAGACATTTCGAGATTGATTGCTTCTTTCTGCCACTGATATCACATTATCACTATATTACGAATTGTCGAAATCAAAATTCGAATTAACTCTTTGAGTTTTAATGCTTAATAACCTTTTCTTTTTAATACTCTGTATATTGAAACATTTAGTGTAAATATTAATGCGAAAATCGGAAAATCAATCATGTAGGGGTCGCGAAATCATCAGCCATTACTTAATCGATATGGATAAACTCTAATGTGAATCATAGGTCCCAATTATGAAAATTAATAACTTGTCATTTTTCGAATTAGATCCGTTCACGTGACGACAGATTTTGACCCGTCTCTCCGTATAAACGCAACCGATAATTAATTACACCTAATTCTGTTTTTACTAGAGAGCGACGCATCGTATCGTACATCGTTAAACAATGCACCGGAAGAATAACAGTAAAATATAAAACAGCTCGATTCCAATCCAAAATTTTATTTGGTCATTGATATTTGATATTGTGCTACAATAATGTCAATGAAAATTTACAGAAAAGAAAACAAGAAAATGTCTAGAAGCGAAGATGTATCGTTAATCGAACAAAGATTTACCTGATCGATTTACCATGTGTTATATAAAAATATTATATAAAATGGTATAAAATTATTTACAAGGGGCGTTCCGAAAGTAAGTGGAAAAAAGTGAGACGACACCACAAGAAAGCATTTATTGAAGGAATATAATGTCATTCAGACAGGCCTGTCATCTCCGCCCACTCGCGAATGGTAAGGCAGCGATTTGCATTGATGGTCTCCGACACTTTCCACATTTTCTACCGTGCTCGTCGTTGCTGGACGTCCACTCCTGTCCGCGTCGTCCAAGGATTCACATCCATTTTCGAATTGATGCACCCAATTGTAGACGACAGACTTTTGCAGGGCTCTTCCTTGAAGCACATTTGATAAGCGGCGCACAATGTCAGACACTGGAGTATCCTCTTTCCAAAGGAAAAAGATGATGGCACGCTGAGAACGTACTGCGTCTTCCGTGTGTTAAACAAAAATGAAAACGCTGCCTATGACAGTTTCCTCTATGCTGCTCACATGTTGCATGGACCAATGCCACTTTTGCTCGATTTCTATTGGCTGGTAAGTACATCACGCCATCTGTCCCTCTGTAAGATGCACACTCACGCGTACACCCGCATATAAGTATTTCCACTTACTTTCGGAACGCCCCTCGTACATTACTTGATTTTTGGATTTCCGATTATGTTACTTACTGTTACATTCAAACCCTCACCTTTGTTATCTAACATATAATAAAATCACACCTCTGTTCACATATACAACCGCTCAACGATATAAATACTACAAAAAATATTATCACAAATTCGCGATGAAATTTACTAGAAAAAATATTGAGTATTATCGTGTCGTGATTCGAATTTTGACGATTTGATTTTAAAATTCGATTTTTAAAATATAAAAAAACAGACTTATTTATTTTGATGTTAAAAAAATTCTATTATAAAACATATTTTCGAATATATGTGGTGTCAGGAGAACAAATTTTTCAGCATCCAAAGTTGAAACACTTGTTTATATAAAAGACAACTTAAGACAGATGAAGAAAATGAATGATGTGCCTGTTATAGTTTGATTCCATTTTCCAATGCCTCGTTTAATGATGAATGTTTTTCAACTCATCGTTAAACGATACATCGTCGCTCCCTAGTTTTTACACACGATAGATACGTTCCAGAAGAATTCGTGTCGAGGAAAATCGTGTAAAAACAGATATTCATAGAAAAAAATCCAATTGAACTAATTCCAGGAAATTCTTTTTCAAATTGTGCAAATTTTTTCCTTACAATTTTAAAGCAATTGAAATTTTCAAAATTTTGATCGTTTGGATCGTGTTATTTTCAAAGAAAAGTAATGTAAAATACAATTATAATATAAACCATCGATAATCAATGTCACTTCAAAATCACAGCCCTTGCTGCAGCAAATCGCAACAGTCTCATTCTCTTCTTACTTTTTTTGTCTTCTTTGTACTTTTATTCGCGAATTATTAAAACTTCATCGGATAAAGCACGATAGAAAGAACGGTTTCGTCAAGAGATAATTTAATATTGAACAGTTTCCGTCCAATTCGAAACTATCTCTCGATCATTATATCCAGTTTTTCCTCGAGACAACCCTCACGAAAATATTTAAAACTATTGTTAATACACTAATAGAGATAATACCTTCCTGCTGACACTATTTATATACGGGAGCGCCAATGAAGGCAGAACTGATCCAGTATCACCTATGTAAGAAAGAGTTCCTCTGCACTCACAATTAATCTATCAGACACAAAATAAACCATAGCAGTTTTAAAAGTACAAAAAAAACAATTTAAATCTTTTTGATCGAGCTTTTCCAACAACCAAGTCACTGTACTTATTGTTGGAATTGTATTTTCCAGGACTTTCTGTTAATGAAAGATTATTGATTTAAACTTGCAAAATATTAATTTATAAAAAAATATTCTTTAGAACAAGTGTAAGACAAAAGTTAAAATAAATATTTTCGAAAAATTTCAATCGATTTCGTCTTTATTATTTCAATAGTTGTCAATTATAATTTCGATTATCGGATGGAAAAAATTGTTTCGTTTTTTTTGTCAAAAGAAAGCGAAACAATCAAATCAATAAATCGTCGTTATTGTCAATGTTTAAGCGCACACTATCGATAATTATGCATTCGCTCGTGTTGTGTGTGTGTGCATGCATTCGGTTGTAAATCGTGTTTGTTCTAGCGGCGCATGTATCGATCAAATGTCTCTGCTTGTGCATTATCGCATCGACAAATTATCGATTATTAGCATATTACATCAGCCACTAATGATGATTGTGCTGCAACACTCGCGCGTGTGCGGTGTCTGCCAGTCACTCACTCGCTCGCTCGATGCCCCTCGTTACTCACACCACCACCTCACTCATCTACTTGCATCTTCCTGTTCATACAGATCAATACTTTGTGCCATTATAAAATATCACTGCTACATTTCTTATTTATTTAGTCCCTGCAATTTATTTTCCTACACCTACGCATTTTGTGGGACGTTCATAATTTGTTGTCTGTCCTTCGGTTAGGTTTTCTATTCGTTCTTCCATCCAGCCAATTAGCGATTGATCTCGACATTTACTGATTATTTACTATTATTACTTGTATTTCTTCTGGACAATTATCGCTCCAATATCGTAGAACAGAAACGTGCTTATGTGCATGTGTGTATGCATGTTTGATGCTTGTTTTATCAAGAAATCTAATGTCATTATGTCAGAGAGAGAGAGCACGCTTCAAATGCTTCTCGATCTCACGTGTGTCGTAGAAATGGCGTGATTGTGTGTGCGTGTGTCTGTGGATATGGAAGTGTGTATCTGTGTAATTGAAGTGGTTCTATGAAGCAACTGTGGTGCAATGATACGCATGAATCTTGCTTCAATAAAGTACGATTGTTGGTTGGAAATGTTTCTTCAGCAGAATTTCTGTAAACACGCGTGTGTGTGTGCTTCAATCGCTTGATTATTTTGTTCTTTCATACAATTTGTAGAGAATTATTTCTCTCTGTAATCTGATCAAATTAAAAATGAAACACTTGATAGTTATATGAAAGAAAAAAATGTGCATTTGTTGTTCTAAACAAATAAATATCGTAGCGATTGTGATCTCACAGTCGTTTAATAAATTTAATGTTACAATAATTATACATGTAATAATGCCTAATCTAATCTGCATAAATCCAATTGCAAATGAACATTTTATTGACATTTTATCGATCGTAATCTTTGCTCTTCAAAGTGGTCTCTACATTCATATCTTGTTTTGAACTTCGACCACCTTCTATCTCACCTTAGCATTCTTGTGCTGAAATGTCGTCAGATATCACCGGGCATTCGAGAATGACAAAGATGTCTCGAAATAATATTCCGTTTGTAAAAATTCACATAGAAATTTGTTTACATAATCTTGTTTTCTTTCAATATACCTTTAATAGTATTATTAATTAATCCTCTTGACATCTCAGATTCCCCAATCAGGAACTCTCTATCTCACAGAAGAAGAGAGAAAGACCCTCATCCAAGAAAATTATCCCATTCCCACCCGAGTTCCTTTAACCAAACAAGAAGAACGGAACTTGAAAAAAGTTCGAAGAAAAATCAAAAATAAACTCAGTGCTCAAGAAAGTCGGCGGAAAAAGAAAGAATATGTCGATGCTTTAGAGAAAAAGTGCGGTGTTTTGAAAATTTCTTTCAGAAGAATACGTTTATTTAAAACCACATTTTCAAATTCAGAGTCGAAGCCTATGAACAAGAACGAATTGAAAACAAAAGACGAATAGAAGCATTGGAAAACCAACAAAGAAGTCTTCAAAATCAAATCCGTCATTATCAGAATCAATATGCGCATAAAATCACAGGGACCGGTAACACGACCTCGACCGGGTTAATGTTATTCATGATTTGTTTTGCTCTCCTTCTCGTCGGGGGCAGCGTCCCGTCTTCCTATCGCAAGATGAACCCCCCTCAGTCGAGTCTTATATCAAGCGCATCACTCTATTACGTAAGATCATATACACCGCCCTTAGTAACGATAGTTTTTTTGTCACGACAGATGGGTTATGGACCGTCTCGAAGTATTATCAATGATTCCCAGAATTCCATCCACCATGACAACACAAGAGTCAAACCTCCGAATCATCTCATTGATCAACGGATGCCTTCGAACACCGATACAATCATTCCTCGTAAGTGTTGACAATCTTGATTTATCATTATTATGCGTCATATAAATATAATGACACACGCGCTTATATGTATAAGTATACATAATCAATCAATACTTCTGATATAATCGGTCTAAAGTGTAACGATTATCGAATATAAACAGCACTAAATCGACTTATCACCGATAATTAACATTCATTTGATGGTCATAGGTTGTATTAACTACTGTTGTATTATTATGATTATAATCAATAATTGAACTACAATAAAGTTCCTCTTAACCGCCAAAAACAAGACCTGACTAAAATTTGGCGGTTCATAGAAACTAAGGAATAAAATAAAGACGCTGGGAAGTCGACACACCGCCCTCTATTAATCGCCTGAAAATTCTGATTCTTCTCAATTTCACATAGAAAGTTTCTGTCAGCCGCCAATTTCTATTAACCGCCATTTAAAAAAAACAAATGGTTAAGGCTGGTTTCCAACCTTTTTGTAATAAGAGTCGAAGCCTATGAACAAGAACCAATTGAAAACATTAGACGCGCCCCACAGGTTTGAAACCACTGGGTTAAGAGGAACTTGACTGTAATAATTGTCTCGATCCGCGATCAGTGTTTCCATCAATCTCACACATACAATCATCATTCAACGAGCTCCGCGTGACTGTTTAAAAATGGCGGTTAACAAGAATTGGAGGCTGATAAAAACTTTCTATGTGAAATTGAGAAAATCAGAATTTTTGGGCGGTTAAGAAGAACTTTACTGTATTGATATTTTATATTGAGTTCAGTTTCGATTTAAATTTTGAGTAATTTCTCGGAATAGACCGTTAAATTACAGTAGAAAAATTCACAAGTAAAGTTTGAGAGATTAAGAGAGAATCGTAGATTGAATTGATGGCCTATAAAACAATCAAATCTTTCTTCACCAAAGCTTTTTATAATACTCAAATTCATGTATTTTCTCCACGACAAATAATCTATTTCATTAGAAATGATTATTTATTTTCGATATAAAATGAGAAAAAAATTGAAGTAAGTTCTGTAAAAATTTTTAAAATGTATTGTATATTCAGAATCAACGTAAAAAATGTTTAAAATGAATATAATTTCAACAAGAAACCTTATTTCCGGTTTGAGATATTAAAGAGAATTGAAGATTAAATCGATGACCTTTCTCTAACATTCAACTCTTTCTCACCAAAACATTTTATAATACGGAGATTCAAGTATTTTCGTCATGTCAAATAATCTATTTCATTAGAAATGATTACTTATATTCGATATACTCGAAGCGTTTAATATTATTACTTACAGGGTCGGCCAAATTAGTGATAGAGAAAATTGAAAAACCAAGATAGAAATATTATAATTCAATACAAGCAAGAGCCACCACGATTTTTATGATCATTCGAATACGTTGGAGCATTGACGACACCTGTGCTTTCTTGATGATTTTTGCATGTGTTAATCCACTGCCATATCGATATACCTTGTTCTTTAACAATGACCAGAAGTTTTCAATGACATTGACATCCGGCGCATTAGCATTTCCATTGTGTCGACTTCTTCACGAGCCAGAAAGTTGCAAGTTATTTTTGACGTGGATAAACTGATCATCTGTCAACAAATGGGATTATCACAAACATGCACGCTCTATAAAACACTCACTAACTCATCCTTATGCAAAGTGACAAACTCTTTTCTACTGTACAAAAAGATCAAAGTACAACACACGGTAATGAGATACTCATGATACTTCTTTCTGTTTCTCATAAATTGGTGGTTAACAGACACTAAGGAATAAAATACTTCATTCCAGAGTGGGGGGCAGTCTCAACACAACACCAGTATTATTGCAATTACAATTATCTACTGAATTTCATTGATGTCGGTATGCTTCTTCAGATTTTTGTACTCTATTGTATTATATGTGGAATCACAAATGTAGCCGACCTTGTATAAGGAAGTGTCTCACCCTAAACTCGGATTTCTTGGTGGAACTATATTCATGATATACATTTTCCCCTTTATTTTATATACTTGCTTTCGTGTCATCTTGTCCCGTGTCCCGTGAAATTTTCAGGGTAGTTGTATTTTGCTATAATGTATCGATCGAACGATCTTTCCAAATCATCTGTCACCACTCGATCAAACAAAAATTAACAAAACAAATTATATCACAATTTTTATCTCACCAATCGATAAAAATCGACAAATAAAAATCGTTTCTAGTGCACTCAATAGAAAGAAGGGTTCTTAAATTGTTTTTTTAAATGTATTATTTACTTAGATTCCAAATATACAATACTTTTTACGAGACGCGTTTCGTTTTCCAATTACTGTTATTCAACTGTAAAATTTGAAGTAAATTCTGACGTAAAAAGTTTTAAAATTTCAACTTTGATAATCAATAACTTTTGAACGGAACATATGCTAGGAAATGTATTTTATTTTCAGAATCAACGTAAAAAAATCTTCCTTTCATTAGACATTACTCGTCCATTAACTTTCGAATGGTTATTAAACCTAGACCCCTATTCAATTCTCCAACCGCATGACTGTACTTGGAAATTGCATTACATAAATTGGGAATAAATAAGAAAACAGCGGAAGTTTCTGTGCTGATTCCATATGGTATCGTTAGGAACGAAGTGGTTGATGAATTAATTCAAAAATCTCGTTCAATCTTAAATTTATTCCTCTATTGATTCATTTCCTAAACGAAGAATTTGTTTCCTCATCAAATAATTTTATCTTTGGGATAGTTAATGAATGATTAAATATTTGTTTTAATTATTTTATAATACAAAATCCTTTTCTTTCAACACAGATTTATAAATCACCACGCCCGGCATCAGAGGTGTATTGTTACAACTTTTGTAATGTATTAATAAATTATTCTTTTCAGCCGAAATTGTATATTTTTATCGCCTACTGTGTAAGAAAAGGAATTTTATTCTAATAGTGTTTTATTAAGCAATTTGAGTCTTAATGGATCATACTCGTTGTCTTTCTCCAAAGATTTCTTGCACTAATAAATCGTTGATTTCTCTTCGGACTCATTTCCTCCAGCCTAAGTCGAAAATACTAAAATTTTCAGAAACCTCAATAGCTGAGAAATGATCATGAATTTCAGAACCTTTAAACATTTTTAAATCGCCGCAGAGCTCATCAACTTTCTAGGTAAAAGATTCAGAAAATCGCCAGTTAAACCATTAGGAAACGCCATATGATGATCGAAGTAAAATACCTCTTCGATGCAGATCTAAAAAATCGACAAATAAAAATCGTTTCTAGTGCACTCAATAGAAAGAAGGGTTCTTAAATTGTTTTTTTTGATCACAAAGTCATAGAAACCAATGAAAAATACTTAGCGATTATGCAAAACCCATAAACCAGACTTGGAGAAACCACTGTTTTTTCCTTATTTGTCAGCAGTGGGTCGTTGGTATAAAGGCAGCAACAAACTACTCCATAAACTAGGATGGCAACGAGATGATATAATTAAATATGCGATCATGGCAGGTAAAATAGACAGAACTGGTGGTCAAAGACATGAAACAGTTCTACCAATACATTTTAGATAACCAAACCAAGGAAGACTGATAAACTGGGACCTAGGCCGATCAGAGTATCTTTGCATTTTTCCTATTACAATGGTCTCTCTCAATACCACTGCTCCCCTCATACAGGAAACGAGTGTCTATGCACTTAAGTTTCGTCGAACATATGCATTTTAATTTAATTTAACAATCATTATCCGTCAAGTTAGTCTCCCTGCAAATTTTTATTATGACTCTTTCAACTTAAATTATAACTAAAAGTAAAATCAACAAAACTAAAAAGATCCGTGTCAATCATCGTTAGGCTTCAGAATGTGTTGTACAACAGAAAATATCGTAATGCAGTAATTTAGTATTCTAATCTAAAATCCAGTTTCAAGGTCGAGAACTTTACGTCTGGACCTTTTTGTGACTTGGAACGACTCGATTTGTAAACTATGACTTTAGAAGAGACGGTAAAGGATCAACTTTAATTGCCAGTAAATATTTTAGGAAGATCAGTTTTCATTCCATTTGGGAAAATTTACTTATTTTTACAAGAATAATACAACTTTTAAAAATTCGTTGGGTTTTATCACTTGAAAATTTGTCGAGAAATTAATACCAAAGAAATCGTCAATTAAAGATATTTTCAAGGGTCAATATTCTACTGGGGGCAGAGGGTTAGGAGGTTGTCCAAACCAAAGGAATGAGAACCTTTTATTCAAGAGTTAAATTATTTTTGCTCCGTGTCATTCAACCAATTTGCTCCAGTGATCTGATCAAGTGAATACACAAATTATTTTCCTGTTTGTGTATGTATGACATAACAAACATAATTGTCCCTTTTAATAAAGACACAATGATACATAAATGATGCACTTAACATTCTTTCGAAAATTAATTATCCTTCTATTAAATAATAGTTAATTATAAATTAACTGTCAGCACATGTATTCCGGAATATCACTATTTCAAGCACCAGAGTCTATTTCCCTTATGAAACATAAGACATCATTCGATATTTTTATCATTAATTTTGATTCCACAAGTCACTTAAAATACCATCGGTCTCTAAGTATTTACTTTTATCTTCTCGAACCTTTGACCTTCTTTCAGATAACTTACCAGTCTTGAAAATATTCTTAGACTTCAATCTTTATACTTATCTTTTGTCTTTATTGCTTCTGTTTATTTTCATTGATCGTTTTTACCAGACACAACAGTGAAAATGTCCGATTTGTCTCATAGGCGCCGTTAGAAATAGACTCTTCTTATGGTACTGGAGATCAGGCCTGGAAAAACTCGTTGGTTCTCTTTCAATAAGCACAATTTCTAATCATGCCAAACACTGTCACTAAAAAAATGAAAAATCAACAAAAATAGTTTAATGAATAAAAGTTATTGATCTACCAGTTCTCTTATTAACATACGTTTCCAAAAATGTCACATGCTTGAAGTGTTATGTTACAGTTGAGTATCTAACACGTGGTTTAATGGTAGTTCATCTGCATCAAGTATGGAGCTGAATATAATGTTCATTAAACATCTATTTGTAGCTATGTTTACATCTGTGTCGTACCATAAAATAACATCTGCGTCAAATGTAACACAGTTTCAATATTGACCTGAAAAAATTTTCTATGTCGATTATACCTTTAAAAATAGATATTTCGAATCACAATTATTATTTACACGATTTTATTGTAAATGACGAAATGATAGAAAAATGGAAGTATAATATATTCACCCTTTGATAAAATCTTTGTCTCGAAAGACACTAAAATCCTAATAACTTAAAAAAATATGTAAATCATTTTATATTGAAAAAAATCCTAAGTTGAAGAAATTGTGTTTGTCCATTGATCTTAGGATCAAAAGATTTTCTCTTCTATGCTGTACACTAACTATCCTCTCCCAGTAATTATCACACAATGACCAGATTTTAAAAATTACTTATGTGCACTTTACTTTTGAAGAACTTCTTTCTATGTTAAGTCATATTACTATTACTTCCTATTACTTACTATTACTTCCTATTGCTTACTATTACTTACTATTACTATTACTTCACCATCAATTGTGTTCCTGTGCTCGTCAGTACGTCGACAAGTCTCTCCGCTGCATGTGGTACGACACCCATTATACAGTATTTATACCAGTATTTATACTGGTAAACTAAATTGGAACATAATCTAGTTTGAGTGGTAGATGTAGGGCTGAATAAACATTTTCCAAAACTTAAAGGATTTAGACACGATTTTCAACTTTTAATTATTTTCGTTGCATTTCATAGTTGAGCTTTGGAATTTTCTGAATCCTTCAGAGTGGGGGCAGTCTCAACACAACACCAGTATTGTTGCAATTACAATTATCTACTGAATTTCATTGATGTCGGTATGCTTCTTCGAAATCTCTCACAATGAAGTCTGATGAGCACTTTTATGTTTTTGATTTTATTTTCAAAATTTTCATTTTTTAATAGCGACTATCTTAGAAAAATAATGAAAGGTAATTGATTGTTCAATGTAAAAATGCATTTGTTAAGCCCTGAAGACTTAAAATATTAACTTGTAATTCAAGCCAGGACAGTTTTGATATGACCTTAAGCTTTTGAATAGAAAAAATAGAAAACCTTTGAATATGAAAGAAACAATTTGATCTCTTTGCATTATAAGACAATTCCAATCGGATAGGCAGTCGATGTTTAGAGTAATAAGGTAGTTCAATCGCTGATCTTAAATCTTTATGCTTTCGAAATTAGTAAAAGAAGAAGCAAGGTTACTTTATGCAGAAAAATTGTAAGAGGAACATGTATTTCTGAAGTTGACTTAAAGATTTAACACATTGACTGCTGTTGACATCAGGGTTTTTCTTTTATTATCATAGAGACTCTTTTGAAAAATATGATCGAACATTGTTGCCTTTTTAGCATTTAACACATTGAATGCTGAGTACGAGATATCTCGTACTTAGCGTCTAACTAATGAATATTGAAGTACGAGATATCTCGTACTCAGCATTCAATGTGTTAAACATACTATTTTCGGATTCATAGAAGGTTTGCAAAGTACAAATTATAGTGAATAGAATAAAAATAGAAAATAGATTAAATTTGATCGTACAAATCTAATTAGTTCTTTACGCGAGTAAAACAAAAGAACTGTCATTCTGGTGTTGGCTGAGCGGCGGCACCGCCGGTACGGTGCATCTTTTGCAGAGCTCTGTAAACAACAAATTCATGTTTTTCAAATATTACTTTTTCATCAAACATCTGATGATGAGCGCGTTGATTTTATCGACTGTAACACCGCTGCAGCACCGAACAAGTACTGCGTTAGATATACAAATCTGATTTTATATTCGCACGATAATTATCGATGATTATATTATCATTATACTATTATCAATTATCGCAATCTTTGTTTATATTTTTCGTATTTCATAACTTATTAATACCTCTGAACTAATGTGACATAATCATTAATCAAGTGATTTTCATGGATTATGATTTATTAATGTTTTATCTTTGACCCTTTGACCACCGTTACTGTTACTCGAGTTACATATGAGTGACGGTGCTGCGAGAGCACAGAGTGATAAGTATCAGTGCCCATGGTTATTAGCAAGAGAGAGAATAGGTTGGTGATGAGACATGCGTCAGTGATTACTCTGAGAGTCTGTTATACCGATGCAGTGACTTTGTCTGCCAGAAAACTTGAATCAGCTCATGTCAGCACAGAGCGTCAATTCTTGTTGAATAATGTAGGCAGGTTTTATTCTTGCACTGGCGTATTTGCATTTGGTGTGTAACAAAGCAGTTTACTTGTTTTACGAAAACTAATCTAAAGATCGCTTAAATTGTTCCAGGCCAATCTATTTTACTCGGTGAAGATAGTGATGATCGGAACTTCGAAGAGCTCGTGTTGAGCTACACTAAACCAAGAAACAAGATTTGCGACAGTCATTACATCATCGATTCCGTGAGGAATTCTTTTAGTGATACAAAGAACAATGATTCATCGAATCTGCGGAAAACGATTCTGGAAGATCTGGTGATCACTCGAGTGTCGAATATCAATATATTGAAGTAATGGGCACATGGGCACGTGCGCACACTCACTCATCCACAGCCACACACTCGTAGACAGATACAGTCACACACAACACACAAACACTCAGTCGCACGCGTCCTTGTCCCCTGCGAATCGAGTAGACCGAGTCGACCAATCAGCCATTGTCATTGTGCCGTCAAAGCACAATGAGAGCATTTCTTTAATTCTATTAGCTGCATTTTTGGGAATTTTTCAATCGAAAATTGAATTATTTTTACTACAATTGTTATTACTGTGTTATTATAATTTCGTATTGTTATTACTAAATCGTGTCGTCGTAAAAGTTGTCTTTTCTGGTGGTATGCTTTGTTGAAACCAGTGAGAAATTGATTTTTTGTAAATACTCCTTCAACACTGATTTATCGATTTTTTATAGTAATTTGTTTAAAGCTTTGGTTTTTTTTGGGATTTTTCTTTATTATTGTTATTTTATTATTCTTACGATATTCTGTCGCTTTGGGTTCTTCATTGTCTGACGAATCTTTGTGCCTTGTGATTTTATAATTTTCAAATTCTGTGATTATTCGTTTTCTTTTGTGGTGTTTTATGGATCTTACTATTCATGTGATGGGACTTATTGAAATTGATGTCAAATAAAACATTGCTTCACTTTGTTCTGCTTTTGTTATTCGCTGTTTGTCGATATTTTGTATGGCACTGAGTCTGAACTGTTTTCGCCGGGGTACGTTAAAATGTCGATAATTAAAATGTAGAAAATATTAATATGGCAAAAAAGTTTTTTCCGTTACTCCTCTGTATTTCTAATTTCTAAATAAAACAAATATAAAACAACAAATATATATTTCTACACAACAGTATATTCACCATTACAACAAATAACATTTTCAGCATGTGTAAAAGGTTTATCAAATTCATGTGAAAGTTTTTCTCGTGAGAGATTCCTCATAATATCACTGACCGCTTGTAAGATCTCTTCCTCACTTGCAAATGATGTTGTTCTTGGTGATCCTTTTAAAAATTTGAATAGCCATTTGTCACACTGATTTAAATCAGGCGAATATGGGCTTGTTTAATCAATTCAACATGTTTTTTTCTGAAAAGAACTCCGTGGTAAACTTGGATGAATGTGGTCGAGCATTATCATGCTGCCAAAGAATTTCTCGCATATTCACTCGTCGTCTGTCTTTACTAAACTTCGTAGGACTATTTTGAATGAATTCTGTATATCTTTCAGAATTGATAGCCTCACCAGATTTTGTTACTTCGATGTGAATCTTACCATCAGCTGTGAATGCCAAAATAAGCACTGTTTTTCGTCAAATTTTTTGTTTTGAACAGCACGTGGTCGAGGATCATCTCCACTTGCTCATCAAGACAAATAGGAAATGATGTTTGGGATTTCAAAAAAATAAATACGTTTCTAATATCGCTTTTAGGTACAAAAGATAATGCATATATTTTTAAGTTTTGATCTTCACTATATCTAGTTTTTATCCCACAATTAACTATTTTTTTTAAAAATGTTTTGTCCTAAATGAAACAAACATCTCTGCGTATGAGTAATTGAAAATGCACACTGAAAATCATTTACGGCAGCCTTTTCAAAATCGCAAATAATTATATGAGGATTAAGGTTCGGAAGTAATAATTTGATAAAAAAGCCGTATTTCTAACAGTATGTGTCATCTCCTCTCTCAGACCAAGCTCGTCAACAACAATACTTTCATTTGAAACCTGCTGGTCTCTATGATACTGTATCATATGAAATTACAGCTCTTGAACTATTTCCAATTTCATGTGAATTGTTGTGGGAATGCTCTTCTATTCTCTTATTCTTAAACGATCAATCAAAACGAAATTTTTGCATTGATTGTGCTGCTTTTTATACTTATAGTAAGATCCTCTTCGCAAGTAACAGAGGTTATAGCAGTAACACCACAGTCACGGTTTCTGCCTTTCTAATATATTTTACCGTTTATTTTTTTGGATATAAAAACCCATCACGAGAAATCATAATATTTCCCTTGTTAATTTTTGAAATTTCCATGAAGATCGTTAAAAATTTATGATTTAAAAACAAAAAAAAATACTAATTTTTTATCCATTTTCGACATGTTTTTTAATTTCAATATTTTATGCATATTTTATTTTCAACGTTTTTTTTTGACATTTTAAAAACATTAAAACTTTCGACATTTTAACGTGGTACCGTTTTTGCGAATGGCGAACAAATATCGGTCGATGGAAGACGCAAATGTTTACTTATCGCTCCACACGACAGTCGCTGATACCGGCCGATGTCGTTGCCGTCTTGAGAATTGCACTCGAGTAATCTGCCACTGCCTGAACCGAGTGTCTCCGTGACACATTTGGATGGCAACTGCACAATCTCTTCAAATGCCATCTATTAGTTATGTAATAATTCTTCTGTTGTTTGATTTTATCTGATGTTACATCGTATCTTTAACAAATCCATTATTAAAGTGAAATTATTTTTCGAAATAGTATTACAAAGAATAAGTAAATGATTTGAAGACGAAAAGTTCTATTGAATCAATATAATTAAACATAAAATTTATGACAGTTTTATTACTAATAACATTTTAGATGTGTTTTATAAGACTTTCAGATTTTCAGACACTCAAAACAAATAAGCAAATACTTGCAAAATGTGTAAGAAAAGTCAAAAAGAACATATTAATGTTTAATATATGTTTAATAATTACAAAATGATGTGCTTTATGTGAAAAATATTCTCAACACTCGATGCAAATATTGACAGAAATTCAAAATCGTAGATATACGTACTTTTTTGAGATGAGCTGACTTAAGACGAGACGGTCCTGTTGACCAAGTAGCATTCGTTACGGGGTTTGGTGGAGATTAGTCGATGGACAAGGATGGGTCAAGGAGACAGCACTTCCAAATTTATTGTTCGCTCATTGATTAATGAGGATTCAAAATTATTTTTTTGATGAAAGAAACAATAAGTTACTTTATCGAAAATCTTTATTTTTTATCATCACACATGAAAAAATATACAGAAAATTTGTAACACTAATTTCCAGACATACTTTTGGTCTTAATATTCCTATGGAAAATGTATTTTCCTACGTGAAATCTCAAATCTAATTCAAGTGTGATGCGAATGATTCAAGAAGAAACTGTTGTGAGGAAGGATTATCGAATATTGTCGACAAAAAATCCGTCAAAAAGTTTTCTAAAAATATAGACATTATAAAACAAGTAATTAGAGAATAATTCTTTTTTATTGAGTTTGTCAACCGGGGTAATCACAAAAAACGTCTCCGCTACTATACACGACCGGCCTGAAGTCCAATGAACCAAATCCATTGGAACGAAAGCGCTAAAGGAAAATTGCAATTTGAAGAACTTACTCATGAAGAAAACCACTGAAGTGTAAAAACAAAAGACCATAAAAATTAAATTATTACTTGAATAAAACTCAATTCTGACAAAATTCCATGGGAATTATATTTTATTTTTTACTGTGGTCTTTTGTACAGAAGGGTTTTGTTCGTGATAAAACCATTTTTTGTAATTTAATTTTCATGTGGCCGTTTATTTGTTAATAAACATTGTTACATATGAAAAAAACTTGTAATTATTTTAATAACACATTAAAACGAATGTTAAAAGGAAGAACAAGACATCAGATCCGAATTTCGATCACAACTGGTGCGATATTTTAACGGTTTGGAATCTTTCATTGTGATCTGCAACTACCAAGTGAACCGATATTTATCAATTCGCTTACATTTCAGATCATCAAATGTTACGTCTCAAGTTACAGATTACAGTGGACGTGATCAGAGATTAGCACATTGGATCAATGATGAAGAGAAGCTCTAGAGACTCAATGAGGTCCTTGTAATGTCGTAAAACAGACTCTCAATTTATATGTTCAAAAGGCTAAAATAACAGAATGTAAATAAAAACTGAAATGTAAACAGATACTCAATCAAATTAGATAATAAAGTTTAAATAACGTAAAATGTAAACATAAATATAAAGATAATGCTTTTGTAAACAAATACTCAAGATAAATGTTAAGATTGTTTTTTCTGTATTGTGACTTTATTGATAAAGAAAATAAATATTTTAACATTTATTTCTAATAACACAAAATACGAAATTCGAAGATGTTAAAACTGAAGAAAAAAATGTTTTGAAAAAAGATATTTAAATTTTTTGAATAATAATCTGAATTTAATCCAAAATTTCCAAATGGAAGGGGGTACAGACCCCCCTGACTCTTGTTAACGGTTATTACTATTGGGTCGTCTGAACAAATAACGGGTCGGAGTGCAGTACCAATTTGTAGACTCATCTGTTTTTTATGTCTTGAATATTTTACTAAAGTCGATGTACCAAAACCAAATCAGATAAATTTCTTCTGAAATTTCGTAAATTTACCTGAATAATATGTTCCTCTTTAAACACAATTTCTTCATTGAAGTTTGTATTTTCTGTATTTTGGTGGAGCAAAGGTTGGCTTCAAGATCAACCAGTTTTTTTGGAGAAAGGAAAAGATTTGTTTAATTAGAGCGGATAATTTGTGATTCTTCGATATAATTGTTACAACAAATTATTTTATATAAATCTTTTTCTAATAAAAATTCTTTACTTATTCTAAAATATTTTTCCTTGTACATTTTTTTTCACATTCTTCACATTGTTTTTTATATATTACTTTAAAGATAGAAAACGTTAATCTTGTATTTATAAAACACGAGATTAATGATTCATTCCAGAGTAAATTTTGAAGACCTTCACATCTCAGGACTCCAATCACGGGAAAGCTTCGATTATCTCGAGGCTACGAATCTTTAACTCTCAATCTTTTAAATTATTGAATAAATCTTTAATTTTGTGAAGCTCTTTATCATTCTTTTAGAGGAACAAAAAAGCAAAAGCCTTTCAAAGGATTCTGACCAAATTCAGAGTGAAACTTTCTTAAAAAGAAATTATTTTACTTTTGTTTAATTGTAGAAATACATTTATCTTTATGTATAAAAGGCAGGGGCGTAACCAGGATTTAATTTCAGTGGGATATTGATGAACACGGCCCACTTTTAGTCACACTGCCACCCGCCCGCACGCACACACACATATATCATAATAGATATTTTGGTCCTGTGAAATCGCGTTTCTATATTATTTATGTTTTTCAAGAATGAAGAGAGGTTCGATACGGAAATTAAAATGTATTCTACAGAAATTGTAAGGAATAAAGAATTTAGTTAAGATAATAATGATTGTGTGAGGAAATGGATATAATAGCAAAATTTATATTAAATAATCCAGTCGTCTGTGAGATTAACCAGTACTTTATCAGCATTGATTGAAACGTCCCAGAACATTGGTAACATTGCCAGACCACTTAGTCAGTTGTTGTTCATGGTACTTCTCATTTATGTTTTAATTCGGGTCAGAGCGGAAATTATTTTTGCTGCTGTAGCAGTAGTCACTAGAAGAGTGAGGAAAATTTGTCGAAGTGTCTTAATATTAAGAAAAAAGTAGATATTATATTGAAGTGCTATCGCGGGCTAGTCTTTGTGGAGGCACTAAACCAACTTTTCCGAGTAATTTTGAAACTGCGATTGTAATTACCGCTTATCGACAGAGGATTCTTGCAATTATTTGAGCCCTTCAAAGTCGTAGTCAGTAGATTTATTACAGTGGAAAAGAACGAGAGTTTTAAATATTGAATAGATTTTCTCTTGATTAATGAACATTTCCGAAGTTGTCTTCCTACGTTGTCATGAAAAACGTTGTAAACAGCCGTCCTATGATAGTCTTCCGACTATGAAAACTGCTGAGAAATTTCTTGATTCCAGCATGGTTTAAAAAAAACACGTGCTAAAAGTCCATTAGCTAGTGAAGAGATTTAATGAAAAGTTTTAAAAAAATGAATGATGACATCATTTTTACACCAAACAAAGAGCTTCGATTTATTCTTCTCATGTTGAAACGTTTTGAGAAGAATGGCTCTGTAGTGATCACAATTTTCCCATTAAAATTGTGTAAATGATAAATATAAATTGTGCAAGTTTATCCATTGAAAATTAAGAAATAAAAAGTTTAATTTAATCTTAAATTATTAAATTCTTTTATCGACGAAAACTTATCGTCATCATCGTAAAATCTAAATTAAGGGGGCATAAATATTGATTAATAAAAATATTAATTAAATTTTGCATAAAAAACTATTTTTTGTGTAAATAATAAAATATTATCGTGCGCTTTAAAATTTGGAGTTTTGTTTTTTAATATTTCATAAAGGAGATTTGAGATTTTCCCGTCGGGCGAAGTGCAATGTTTAATATCTGTTGGACATTCCGTCCGATCAATACACAATAAAATGGTGTGAGAAGCGGTGCCGTGCCCGACATAGCAACACGCGGCGAACTATTCCCACTGTTCTTTCTACCGATCGAGCTGAACCACATAATGTCAGCCAAATTGCTGGTCTTCCGTAATACCGTTGATGATCAAATTTAAGCAAACACTCTGCTCAGCGATCCACCGCTCTCGCCGCCGTTCCGGAATAGTTGAAGCTCTCTCTGCCACGATTCCTTCTTCGAGAACCAATGAAGACACAGGCGATTCGATCCTTCATGAAGACACTCCGCCAGTGGACCGCGGAAGCTCCATTCCTTTTGGTTTTGTGATGTCAACGATCACCACCTGGGGGAGATGTAATTTATTGAACATACAACAATATCTAATGTAATTGCTTTTAAAATAATACGATACATTTATTTTTTCATTTTTTTCCTTTTCAAATACAGATATTAATTGGATGAAAGGCGCACATTCTGTAAGGGTTCCAAGACGATACTACCTATATTAATAGGGACACTATAGGATCCACCAACCGTACAACATTTATAACACTTATGTTTCAGGGACCCTGTGAGATATTATTCTCATTTGTTTTAATTCACTGAACCCGGTGATAGTTTTTTGATTCAAATTTATCTTTTGCATTGTCTGGCGCTTGTTTTCTACAGACCCCTTAAAAATTTCACGATTCTAGTCACCGAAATAAACGAGGCGATAGCGATTTTAGCAGATGACACCCAATGTCACGTATGGTTATTGTGGGGCACCAAACCACTTCGTCCCTATCTATCCTGGTCCGCATACGGCATCCAAAATCAGCCTGCATCACCGTGTATCAAACTCTGACTGGGGACATGCAAAAAATGCTTGTGATTAATTTATTAAACGCAATGAAGTCGATACTTTTTTGAAAAAAATCTTCATTGGAGACAAAAAGTGGATTGTGTACAACAATGTCAATCGAAAACGATCATGCCTGTGTGATGAATATTTTAAATTTGGTATGTTGAAATTGGTTTGTTGAATTTTGTATGTTGAGTATAGTATTTGGAAATGTGTTTTTCCCACCCAGATGGGAAATTGATATTTTGGATGTTCTCGATAAATAATTATTCGAGTATAATTTGGATTTTAAAGTACAGCATATGATATTTAAAAAACTTTAAAAATATTAAATCGTTTCAAATTTTCATATTAAAAATTTGAATAAAGTAAATAGCTTTTAACCAAGTTTTAAATTAAATAAATGTTCTTTCTTTATATAAAATCATTTTTTAAATAAAATTAATACAGTCAACCCCCATTAATCCGAACCTCAATAATCCGGAAACTTCATAATCCGAAAAATAAAAAATATATCTGGCCAATTTTCAAAAGTTTTTAGCCAAAATTGATTCAT
>MQRK01175738.1:13896-24252 GCA_001938485.1 Girardia tigrina
ATATATATATATAATGCAAGGTCATATAAAGAATGGTAAAAGGCTTTACATCTTTTGCTAAGTGAAAAATAGATTAAGAAACATTAAATTTTAAAAAAAGCGGAACATTCTTTATAAGAGTTTCTATCTTAAGAAAAAAATTATATTTTTTCAAATATATATATATATATAAGACAATTTTAGATGTGTTATAATAATATGTTATTGAAAATAACGTTTTACCAATTTCACTTAGGATTAAGATAAATTTAGCTGAAATAAAATTTAATAAATTTAATGATAAATAATTAAAAACAATGATCAGCTTAAAAAGCGGCGGTTATGGAAAATAAATTGCATGTCGTTAAGTGACAATATTATTGCTATTCCCCAAAAAGCTTTCCTCAGAAATCCACTTGAGCTCTTCTTTATATAATTATTTGATTAAAGGATTATTCATTATATTTTTGCTATTTTAGATCAAATAATGATGAAAAATTTTATTTATCTTTTCTCTGAGATATTTTAATTAAAATTTTAAAAAAATATAAATATTGTTGTTAACACATAATGTTTAATGTTTTTTATAAAAATTATTTTTATTACATTTTTAACATATTTCTATTAAATATGTTTATAAAATATTGTTTTTCAAAAAAATTGTAAACAACGAATATTTAAATATATATATGTATATACGCAAATTTGCAAAACATTTTATTTTCATTGACAAATAATTTAGTAAGGGGGGTTATAACATGAAGGATAAAACATGTTGATAGTGTAACATTTGCTCCAATTAAATATTTTTGTAAAGCATGGAAGAAAATTATAAATATTATTTTGATGAGATTTTTCTTATTTTTGACGATCAAGAAGAACAAAAAGCTTTAAATATATATTATATTAAAAACGTTAAATATAATATAATTAAAAAATATTATGAATATTATCATCATTATAATATACAAAAATATTTTTTATTTTATAAATTTCCCTTAATGATTTTGTTTAATAAGTATTTTTCTGTTTGTCGGATATTTTTTACCCGATGTAGATCCATTTTTGGGACACTTCGATTCACTGCAACTGAAAATTAAAATTACGACTGAAATAGAAAATAATAATAAATTATTTTTTTCTTAATTTATAGAAAGAAAAGAAATATTTATGAAACAGAAATTTACAGAAAGAAAACTGATACTAAACATTTTCGGAAATATCGATTTATAAATAAGAGTCTTTTTGTAATATCTGAAAGAGAACGGAAGAATATTGTTGCAACATGATTGAAAGTTATATTGCAGAAAACTATGACTTGATTATAAAAATAAATAATTTCAATATTATAATTTCCTCATTTTAATAATTATTGGAATATTCAACCTGGTCCCTACCACCAACTAGCCGGTTGTAGTGCATATATTGTGGGCGGTATACTTTTTTTCTGATATAAAAAGATTATTTATGTTAGTTCAGGTATAATTGTTTTTTAAAAACAATATAATATTGAAAATATATACATTGTAAGGTAAAATCTATATAATAAGGATAAAAATAAGACGACTCGTTTCGAGATAATAATAATCCCATCATCAGATCACAAAATGTACCAAGCAGGTACACTATATGGAAACTTGCCGAAAATAAATAAAATTTATCCAATAAATTATTGGATGAAAATAACTATATTTCACTTTTCCTTATAATTAAGAAAAATGCACTAAATGCAATCAATCTCATTCTCGCAAACCAACCATTGGCAGCTATCAATTGCCATTTGAGAAAACGATATGTTTTTTCTATCGTTCCGTACTTTACAAGGTAACGGAGAATCTCAGTTAATGAATATTTTTCTTTAATGAAAAGAAATCGATATCGTTAGTAATAATTTTATTTGATATCAAACTTTTTATACCAATTGATGCATTAAAACTAATGCATAAATTTACCATTTCTACATAATTTTAACAATAATAATAATAACAGTGTTTTTTCTTTTTCTTTCAACAAATTTAACAAATTAATTCCAAATTATCCAAATTCAAAACATTTCAACAAAAAAAACATTGAAGGCTCATGACTGAAAGAATTACAAGTTTTTGAACGACGATATCAAATTTTTGTTATGCTTCAATTCAATTTTTAATAACATATTACAAAAAAAACAAAACGGTTTGGTTGCGACGGAATGACAAAGACAAATTATTTATTAAATATTATAAAAATTAATTAACTTATTTAAAATTTTAAAATTATTTGAAATTAAAAATAAATTTAAACATTACATATTTTTAGATAATAAGAATTAAAATATTAATCATACATCTGGGTAGGAGAAACACATTTTCAAATCAACATACACATTCAAACACAAAACATCAAACAGTTTTTTTTCTTTTTCTTTCAACAAATTTAACAAATTAATTCCAAATTATCCAAATTCAAAACATTTCAACAAAAAAAACATTGAAGGCTCATGACTGAAAGAATTACAAGTTTTTGAACGACGATATCAAATTTTTGTTATGCTTCAATTCAATTTTTAATAACATATTACAAAAAAAATAAAACGGTTTGGTTGCGACGGAATTCGATTCTCGAACACTTCCTACTTTGTCAATTATCAATATTGTAGAACATGTGGCAGTAAGAATATTTTTCTGACATTCGAGGTTAAAAAGTGGGTGGTAGGAATGAAAAGGTTAACTACTCCTACTATGTGGGCCTCCAATCTCTTTCAATGGTATTGAGCCTAATACTCTTTAGAGGGTCCACCTAAACTAAAGTCCTTAAGAGCCCCTCGATAGGCCTCCTACGAGGTCAGTGACTTTTCGCCTCTGAGCAGTCGGCTTTCCTGTGACGAATGACCAACCATGGAACTTGATACCATTGGCATACATGCCTTTAGCTGTTATGGTGGACATGTAACAACCGCAAAATGGACACTCAAATATTCCTTTTGCCTTCATGTCGGTTAATCCGGTAGTCTCTGTGTTTCTCCAGCGTCTTGTTCGTTCTAGGTCCCCGGCATTCCCACAGTGTCGTCCAGAAACTGAGGGTTCGATTTGATTGTTGTCGCCTCTTCCTCTTCCTCTCTGACCAACTTGTCATCCCTCTGGGTGTTGGATTGCTCTAGTTCTTTTTGGTGATTCTTCTGTAAGTTGATCTTCAGTCATTCTGCGCACTTGTATTCTTTTGGGTAGTGAAGGCACTTGTATACTCCTTTCTTCTGTCGTGGCTGGGCTATCTTCTGTCTCTGTTTTCTCGATATTGACTCTGCTCCCGATTTCACCGAATATAATTCTGATATGATTCCACCGGAGATGTCTGTTCAATTCTTTGATCTCCGCCAATTGACGATAGCAGTCTTTCATCGGGCAGCTGTGTTTTTTGAGTCGTGGGAGAATCAATCGCATCGTGTTCTCATCTCCTCTTCTCTCCACTTTCTTTAGCTTGATGACTTTCTCTATTCTTGTCTCTGTTGTTAGTAGGTTTTCCTACTGAAAGTCTTTACAAAAATCATTAATGCTATACTGTTCTCCGAAGAGCCAGTTCATGTCCACCTTGAGATATATATCCAGATGTTGCTTCCGTCGTCTGCTTATCTTGTTCCCTCCGATAAGTTAGCATTCGTAGATTTGCTGGACCACTCCTGGACATTCATTCATCTAGACCTTCACATTGGGAATAATTCTCTTCTTGATAGTATATCCATTGGATTCGGTAGTCCAATGGATAACTCGTCTATTCTAATCCTCTCGACCTTCGATATTCCCAGTGTTCTTCTGGTACACAAATTGGGAAATGCTTTAAGCTTCTTCGCGTGATCTATAAACCTGCTATAAACTTTGAATCACTATAAAGTAGATCTTTAGGTCCTGAAGATAAAGGTCAAATATATGTTTCCACAGCATATTGCAGTGTGTTTGAATAGTATAATTATTCATTGATTACATAATTACTATTTGTATGTTTAAAAAAATTAAATCATATTTTTCTTGATTACCTGACGATGACGATTAGAAAGTCGAATTAAATTGTCACTGTGAAGGAGAGGTTCACTCTTAAAATTTTTGAAATAATGAATTTTTATAAATAATCTCTAAAATAAGGAAAATTTAAAAATCAAAAGTTTTCTAAACAATTACTTTGTTTCTTCTTGACATAAAATGTCCCTATGATCACATGCACAATCTTGAGAGTGCTGACCGAAAGAATTTGAACAAATATTTCCCTTTAATGTCGCAAATTAAAGATATATGTGGTTATAAAGTCGTCCTTGACACAATCGTTGTTGGTGCTCTTGGTGCACGGTGGATCCACAATGAGGATATCCTGGACGACCTTAATTTATCATTTAGAAAAAAAGCCATAGCCAATGCCTGCGTTGAGTCCAACATTCGTTGGTCCTACCGTCAATGGGAAGGCTTTCAGAATCCGCGAGAACAGAAGAACACACACAGATATGAAGATATAATGCACGATCCAAATGCTGGCTTCGAAGTCCTTCAATAAGGGCCCATTTTTGATGAGTGCGACTCTGATTCTGTGTTTGGAAAGGATCACGGGTTATGGTAGTTGTATGTTAAACATTCTGAGGATTCATATTAGTATTGGGATCAAGATTTTGAATGTTTGTGTTAGAGACAATGACCCAACTTAAGTGTGTTCACTTGAGTTGAACTGCTATGTATGGCAGAGGTGATGCCTTTTTATGTATGTTGGATCCCAAGTTTTTTAACTCAGTTTGTTTGGTATCACGATTACTGTCTTCTGTGTTTCTGCTTTGAACATAGAAGAAGATGAACGCTCGCAATTGTGGGCCCACGGGTGCTTGTTTGCTCTCCTGCTCCACAAAGTTCCAGTGCTGATAATTAGGAGCCTTTCTCTCTTTCTCTTCTTCGCACCCCTTCACCTTCCACTCAGAAAAAGTGCCGTAAAGCACTTAAACTAAATTGTAAAAAATCACTGTGTTTACATTAAACATTTAGCAAAAAAAAGTTCAAGATGATAAATATCTTTTGTAAAGTTAATTACACATATTCAACTTGTATTTTAAATTCGTAAATTGTATAATAACAATTGTATTTTAAATTCGTAAATTGTATTTCAAATAATAACAATGGTATTCTAAATTCGTAAATCGTATTTCAAAAATGTAGACATGTAAAACAAATGATACGAATAGATAGCTTATCAGTATTTATAATTCCATATTTTTATGTATAAGGAATCTGGTCAAAAGAAAACGAAAGTTCCTCAGAAAAATTGTTTAAATAATTGTTCTTTGTGTTAGTAAAACAAATTTAGTGTTAATGAATATTAATTTTGATCAAGAACCCAACAGTCACTAATTAACAAAAGATTTTTGTAAAATAGTGTTTTTGTGTTTTGAAGAAAAATATTCATTAAGTTTTATTATTTAATTGATATTAAATATTATTATATTTAATTATATTTAATATTATCATGAGTATCATTGTTAAAATTACAATTATTATCATTACAATCAATCATTACGTCAAATACATTTTAATAGATTTATTTTTCACATATTTAAATGTTTCAAAAATTTATAAGGGCAAAGTGAAATACTAAAATAATTTGCTCTATTGGGAAAAATTGAAAAACTTTATTTATTTTAAAAAGTTTCATAAGACTAAAATATTTATTCTTTGAAACAATGATCACAACAGTGGTCTCACTTCCTTAGAGTGACAACCTGTTTCTCTTCTATTGAAACTGCTCACCCATTAAACATTTTCCAACGTGTACCACTTATACTTTTGGTAATCAAATACTATTTAGCAGATGGGTAAATAATAATTTCCCTTGGATTTTAAAATTTTTTATTATTAGGAAATAAAAAACAAAAATATTTAGCAATAATAATAAGAAAAAGGATTATAATAATAATTATTATTATTATTTATAAATGTAATATATTCATAATTAAAAATGAATGTTGCAGATAATAATCTTTAAAAATTATCTTTTAGTTAATTAGTTCATTTTAATGCTTTACTACGATTTTAACATTCTATTATTTTATCCAAATAAATTATTATTTAATTCGTTTATTTAAAAACCACAAAAATACTAAAAATTCACGATCTAACTTAAAAATAAAATAAATCAAATACGTTTCACCTTTTGACGTACATGGAACATATTCGCCACTTACAAAATTTTCAATTTTCCTAAGTGTTATATTATCACAATAATATTAATAATATGATAACTAAAATTCAATAAATACAATTAACGATTAATATATATATTTGAAAAATACAACATGACATCGATTATTAAAACAATTATTCAATTGTAATTAATCATGCTTTTTTAATTATTCATTTTAATATCACATTAAGGAATAATAAGATTTAATCGAACTAAATATTTACAGTATTGAGATAAATATATCCCGTCAATTTCTAAGAAATACGTATTATTTTATTTTACTTACATCTAATTATGTTTATTTATAGTTTAATAAATAACTGCAAACATATAAAATTTTTATTCTTTGCCTATTTTACTTATGCATGTGAGAGGGTTAGAGAATATTAAATATATTTAAGAATACATAAAATACTATACTACATAAATTATTTTTTTTGTTTATTACAAAAGGAAGAATGAAAAAACCTTTTCTGAGTTATAGTTATGAAGAAGAATCTCCATGCTTGAACATTATCGAACAGGGTTTAACCATTTTCTAAATGTTTGAACAGTTGGTTTTGAGTAAGGTCATGTAAAATTGGAAAGGACATATTGAAAAAACACAAACAAATAAGAACTGAATGAATGATAAATGATGAATAGAAAACTAATGATGAACCTTAATGTCACCAAATGTAATCTACAGTCATTATTTACTGAGTCAAGGATTGATTTATTCTCAAGAGAACTTGTGACTGAACGTTTTGAAGACCATTACCTTCAGAAAATTATAACTTTGATCAAACATCTGTTGCTTTTTGTGTATTGGAATGACGACATGAGTTTTATGAGTGAAAGAGTCTTTGAGGAAGATTTTCTAAATATGTCAATTCTCCTACTTACCTTTTACAAATTGTGCATTTAAATGTCTCAATTGTAAGTCAAATCAAGAACGATGTAAGTGGAATTTCTTCGCAAATATTATTTTGCGTTTTTTCGTGACAGGAAAAGGATACGCAAGAGATTATTCACGCATTGCAAAAAAGCTGTATATTGTTAAAAGTCATTGTAGTTCATTATAAAACAATCAGCATAGGAAAAAATTAAATTGTTTTAACATTCTTTTGTCTTTCACAGATCAATCTTTCATTTCAAACTGATTTAATTTATTGTTTGAAAGTACAATAGTAAATTAATTTCATCATAAATAGAAAAATTAAACGGAAAAAAATCCGATGAAAAGCAGAAAAAATAAATAAAAATTAATTATTTTTACCGGAATTAAAATTAGAAAAAGATCTATTGGGAATTGTTTTTTAATTTAATGTTTTAAATAAATATAATTTTATTGTGATTACAAAGCGTTATATATCTTCTATTAAATATTAAACTAACGGATAACTCGTATCATTGATATTATTGGAATAGTATCATGAACTATCAATAAAATTTTGTAATAATTAGAAAAAGACCCGTCATATATGACGGGTAAGCTAAATTTTAGTCTCTGAATGTTTCTGTTTTAATTTTTAAATCGTAATTATTATAATTTATTATTTATTGCTTCAAATTTTGTATTGATTTAACAGTCGGTCAATTAAGTCGACTCCCAGCGTCATTCGGCAACGGTGTGACACAGACAGAACCATCTTAATGCGGGCTCTTTTTTTACATATTTAAAAAAATTGACTTTTTTTTACATGGATTCACTCCGGTCCCTCCGCAATTTCGCATTTTATTTGTTTATATTATTTTTTAATAACGAAAATTTATAATTTCTACAAAATTGATTTTTAGCAATATAATTAGTAAATAAATGATAAAATGCGACATTTATCAAATAAATTAGTATTTTATTAGTAGATTTAAAGGAATTTTCACGAAATTCCTTGAAGAATCATCCAAATCGTCATTATTCGAAATCGGGGTTGATTTAACCATTTAATTACCTGCACGGTTTTCGATCGATATCCATATTGACAACGTCCTTAAATGGTTTCACTCCGGTTCCTCCGCAATTTCACATTTAAAAGCGTGGCAGACAAACAAACAAACACACTTTTTATACATATATTATAAATATGAAACTATTAGGATTAAAATAGAATCACTAAAATGTTATTGAAAATGAGTAGTGATAATATTAGGTCTAATATTAATACGAGTAATCCGTTTAAATAAATTATATAAATATAAACCAAAAACTAATATTTACATATATTTATATATAATAGCACTATTGTTTAAATATAAAACTGATTATTTATGAATAAAAACAATTAAATGGGATTTGGCTACTGTTTTATAATGAACGTTAGTAGACTTCTTTACAAAATAGATATATTTATTTCGTTATTTCCTGACTTCATTTACCGTTTTATATCTCATTTTGTATTGATTAATTCTTTTTCCAGTTCTAATGAAAGACGTCCATAGAACATTTGTATCAGTTCGTGACACCAAAATTCTATTTCTCGATAAAATATATAGAAACACATTTTACATTTTATCAGAAACTTTCTTATCATTAGAATTTATTATCTCAAATTCCAATTTCAGTTATTGAATTACACTTTCTAAATTAAATTTTACTTTAAAAAAAATTTTACATCATTATTAAATACTTAAAAAATACGAATCCCAAGAATAATCATCAATAAAAATGAGTCCATCTTAAACTTTTATTAAAAAAATTAATATAATTTTAGGAAGCACCGTAAGTTATTTCCATTTTATTTAATATATTTTACTATCCGCTTCAACTGTTTTAAAACTTTATTTGAATTGCAACTGTCTGTTTCAAAATTCATAATGACTTTATCAGTTAGCAAACGGGTTTAGACAATTATACTTGCGTTGATTAATGTATTTTGCATTGTTGAAATTCCATCGTAAAAAACGCTATTCGGGGTTGATTGTTATTAGATTCGAAACTGAGTTCTAATGTTGCAGAAGTGTTCTTAAAAATCTTTGCAGAGTTTGAAAAGAACATAGTAATCAAAATAATTGCCCTAAATGATTAAAAAAAGTTGCTTTGGGTGATGGAACTGTGAAAGATGATTCTACGCTATGATTTGAGAACTATAATTGTATAAATTCTAAACTGATACCTAAAGATTTTGCCAAAACATTTAATTTAATGGATGAAATCATTAGAATATATCTCCAAGAACTAGGAAAAATATGAAAGCCAAGCAGATGGTTGTTGCGTAAGTTGACGCACTGAACAATATTCATTGATCGACTTTCTCAACCTCGCTTATTTTAAAATTCAATGATGAGTCTTTAACTTGTTGTGGTGCTCGGTCGAAAAAAAACAATTAAATAAAAGCTGAAAAAACTATTAATAAAAAACATAATTGTTTATCTGCGCAGTGAGTAATAAAAAAACCTTTGGTGAGAAATTCGAAAGCATTGGGTGTAAATATATTTTCTATGCTTTTAAATGAAAATAAACGTTTTGATTGGTATTAATTTTTCGATTTCTTTGTGGGTGGGGTGAACAATGCGATTCGTTGCCACTGCGTCTCTTACAGCATCGAACCGATCACAAGGAGTGAGACGTGGTTAAACGGTGAGGCTGTGGATCAGGACGCGCTCTTTTCATTCAAGTTGACCGTGACCAGGCCGCTCTGGTGGGTTAAGTAAATGATCTACATAAAAAACCTATGAGGTAAATTTGGCGAGCTCATCGACCCACAATTGTGAAAAACAATTCAATAATGTTCGGTAATGGGAAGAAGAATCTTCAATATTTATCATCAAAAACAACTTAAAAACGTTTTATTATTTATCTAGTGGTCTTCTGACTGATTTATTACTCAAGAATACTTGAGTGTAGTAAAAATCATCAAAGATCACATTTACTGTGTAAAAATTCAAGGTGTTAGCCCTTTATTTCATTTTGTAGCAAATCTACCTGTAAAATTAAATCATGAAAGGAATGATTAAAGATAAATTATGCCTTAAACGAACCGCTTTAGTAATAAGAAATAAAGTTTGGTTTGTTGAAAAAACCTCCAAACATCGCGTAATGTGATTCACGTTGCAAGAACTATAGTATATATATATATAATAGGGATAAAAACAAGACGACGCGTTTCGAGATAATAAAAATCCCATCATCAGGTCACAAATTACACTACGCAAGTACACTATATGGTAGCTTGCCGAAAATAAATTTAATTTATCCAATAAATTATTGGATGA
>MQRK01175745.1:7800-21766 GCA_001938485.1 Girardia tigrina
TATATATATATATTGTTATTTCATTTACTAAGAATTTAAATTTTATATTTTATTAAAATTTTGTCACAAAGATTTTGTTGTATTAGATTTCCATTTTATTATACATTTAAATTTAACCGTTTCTCAATTACATTTCCCCATTCTATAAAATAACATTTTCATTTCGTTTTCATAATCGTTTAAAAATGATTTGTAGATTTGGTAAAATAACGTTTTTCAAAAAATAAAATTAAAATCGCAATTTTCGTTTAATTTAACAACTTTTATATTACCCTTTTTTACATAAAATAAAATTATATTTTCAATAATAATTACGTTTTTGGTTCAATTAAAAAACTTTTAAATTACCTTTCCATTTCGGTGAAAATACACTTTTTAAAAATAAAACTAAGATATATTTCTTAAAAAATTGAAAATTATATTTTCAGTTGTTTTCATTTAATTCCTTTTTTAATGAAAATTATATTTTCATTTGGTCTTAAAGCAATTATATTTAAATTTAAAATTTATGAATTAATATCATTTTTGATTTGTTTAATATTTACATAAACGTTACAAAATAATTTTCTAGTTTATTTATTAGTTTTCACATTAAATTTTACGTTTCATAAAAAATTATATTTTACTTTATTAATAAATCTATTTATTGGTTTTATGTTAAACATTAAAAATTAATTTTATATAAAATACTTTTTTTACGCTATTTTAAAAACCTAATTTTAACATAATCTATAAATCTACTTTTCGAAATGTAATTATTGAATTATTAATTGATTAGATTTTAAATTCGAAAATTTTATGAACTCAAAAAAGTTCTAACAATAATAATAATAATAATAATAATATTAATAATTCAGTTAGAGTTTGATTTTTCTCGATTTTTTTATGCAAATTCAGATTCAATGTTCCAAGTCTTATCAAAGTATATTTTAAATCTGTTAAATATACGGTTAAAGCATCATCTTCAGATCACCGAATATTTTCAATATTATGTCTAAATTTATTTTAAAATGGTTTAAACGTTTGAATTATTATAATTAATTGTAATTAATATAATCATAGG
Organism: Girardia tigrina; assembly: GCA_001938485.1. Lineage (NCBI taxonomy): Eukaryota > Metazoa > Platyhelminthes > Tricladida > Dugesiidae > Girardia > Girardia tigrina. The sequence goes on from MQRK01175745.1 coordinate 8,864, forward strand.
ATACATACTTGTTGAAGAGAAGTATTTTTCTTAATTTTAAATGTTGGAGTTTTGGTTCCACTAATTTCAGTTTCTTTTACTTCGCATATCTAGATAATCATTTTTTTAAAAAATAGAACGAAAGTTTTTATTGTCCAAACTGACTTTAACTTCTTTACTTTTTGTTTTTGTCTTTGTCGCACGAGCTTTGTTGTACGTCTCTTTTTCTTTAGTTAATTTCTTTGAGATATCAGGCACTGCGGGATGCAGGTATTTAATTTTCATTCCGGGAGCAGTGTATTCATATGCATACGGTTCGAAAGTTTCCTGCCAAAATTATGTAACTTTAATGATAAGTTCTTTTTTATATATAATTTTTCTTTAATTTTATGCAATTTTAATCAAATCATAAATAATAATAGGTGACCGGACATGAGCACTTAAGACAAAAGTTAACATGTATATTTTTATATATACATGAGCTCCTTTGAAAAAGGATTTAGAAACATACAAAATGTTTCAAGTAATAAAGTATTTACTTCATAGTATATCACCACATAAAATTTTAACAGATTTTTATGAAACATGTATGACGCTAAATGATGATCGTTATATATTTTAGTAATTATCAGTAGCCTTTCAAAATTACGAAAGATTTAGTGAGATTTCAAATTTGTTTTTCTTCAAATACATTGAAAGGGCAAGTGGTAGAGAACAAAAGATTCCAAAAAACATTTGGATTCATCGAGATGCCCCAGCTGAAAAAAAAATAATAAAAAACCGTTGTGAAGGATTTTACAGTTCATTAAATATCCGGCAACAATATATCGGAATTTGAGAGCATCAAGATTTTATCTAATACATCGAAAATGCCTGAATTCACGAACACGCCGAAATTCACTTTTTACTTTTCAAATGTGGAATGCGGAAACTATTACGGTATTGAACTTGCCATGAACCATTAACTCATGTGAACCATGGCATTCAACATTTAAAACTACGTTCACCTACCTACATCCCAATTTCTCCCGTTTCATAGCTGGCATCCTAAATAATCAATGTCGCGGAAATGTTTTATGCGTAAAGCTTGATGCTGGAGTAGAAGTGGAGCTTCAAACTAGGATTGAGTATCGAAGAGCAAACGAACGTCTTCGAAAGTTATATACAATTATGACAATATGACTCTAGACAAATATCTGCAGAATATGCCATCTATATCCATTAAAATGACTAAATGTTGTTAAAATATAATGTTAAAAAATTTTATTTTTGATTTTTTTTCTATCACAAATATTTATAATTTTATATCTATAACCTTACAAATTTTTACTAGATTAGAATTCTGCATCCACTTTTTGTAATTTTTTTAAAAGAAAATAATTATCATTTTTTTCTAAGGCTCTTTGGAAAAATAAAAAATTTCAAAAGATTTTTGGATTAATGTTTTGCCATTGGATATTTTGTCTTTTGGATGTTTTGCTTTTTGGATTTTTTGCCTTTTGGATGTTTTGTCATGACACCATACGTAAATTAATAACTTTCATAAATACTTTATAAAAATTTTAAAATTAAAAATTAAATTATTATTTTGCTTAATTGCAATTGAAAATAATTGAAAATTTTTTAGAAAATAGCGATCGACGGATTGATTACAAATTTAGAAAATAAATGGAAATTTTATTTGAAAATTGTTATTAATAAATGTATAAATGGAGTTAAAATGACTTCTGATATTGATGTTACAAATGCTTCTCACAAACAGTATAAGTTATCATAAAAAGTATGGGAGTCTACTTTTTCCATTCACGTTAATAAAAAAAACATGACCAAACATGTATCATATACACTTTAGAAAAGAATTCCAGCTCCAATCAATTTTTTCCCACATTTCCCGCTGTTTTACAAAATTTCCCGCAATGCTGTCTGCCATCAGTGATGTGAGAGAAGTATGATGCATGACGGTGAAGGAATTATTTACAATAATAATAATTAGTATCATTATTTTTATTATAATCCATAATTTTACCGTAATCAATAAAAGTCTGGCAGCGTGATTAATGATTCGCTCAGCTTCTCCTCGTGATATATATGGGTGAGGACACATTCTCAGAACCGGGGGCTTGCCGGATATATATCTAGTCACATAAAATTTATATTATTAATAAACCTATGCAAAAGTTTTTTTATAGTATAATCAACACATACTTCCTTTTTATTTTTGGTTTCTTCCTTTTAAGAACATAACTGAAGTCAAAGGAACTCGCGTGCGGATGCCTCTTTATTTGACTCTCGTACTGATAACAATATATAATTCACATATGTTGTTAATAAACTATATAATTATATTATTAGTATTAGTATTTGTAAGGAATATCTTATATTTAGTATCTTGAAATTGGTATAGTGAATTTTGTATATTGAGTTTAATATTTGGAAATGTGTTTCTCTCAACCAGATGGAAAATTGATATTTTGGATGTTTGTGATGATTTAAATGTTCGAGCATAATTTGCATTTTAAATTACAAACTGGGGTGAACCTGAGACTCATTATTGAGGTTAATATAACATTTTAAGAATTTCCTGAACGAATTTGAAACTACCTGCTGCGTAGTAGCATTGTATCTGAATACATTGTTGATGTTGGCTTCTGATGATGAAATTTCACTAAGGAACTCGTACTTCATAAAAGTTGGAATTTCTCCATTTTCAATTTTTTAAAATACTGATTATTAAAACAAGTTATTAATAATTTTAATTAATTTGTGGTAATTTGTGCAATAACCAAGAAATATCGCAATCAAACCAAAAAAATTGAGCAAAACAATGTTAAGCCATTGTCAAGCCATAACTATTTGAATTTATTGTAATCATGCCTACTTGATCATTATTGTAATCAATTTCCTACTTGACAATTTAATAATGATAATAATATTAACTATGAGGGGTTAATTTAAATTTTTATCACGTCTGAATAATTTATTGTTTTTTATTTTAGAGGGTGAAGTATTTTAGTGTTAATATGCTTATTAAATATTTTAAAATTAAAAATGATATAATAAAAGAAAATCATAAAAAATTAAATATCTTTTAAAAATAAAAAAATATCTTTTAATGTGTCTATTAAATATCTTAAAATTAAAAATGTTAAGAAAACCATTAAATATTAAATATTTATTTATAAATAAAAATATTTTTAATAAGCAATTTTAAATAAATTTTGAAATAAATTTTAAATAATTTTTGAAATAAATTTTCAGGATTTTAAAAATTAAATCGAAAAGAATTTAATAGATTAATCTGTGACGAGATAATTAAATTAACAGGAAAATTTGTTTTAAATATGTGAATTGTTATAGAAATAAAATTTGGTGTTATAAAAATGAACTCGAATATCGAAGTTGCAACCACCTCTCACATTAACAAAGAAAGATAGAATTTATTTACATAAAGTAATTTTTCTATTAATTAACAATTATTGATTTATTAATAATAATAATAATAAATGATAAGAATTTCTTACTCGACTCATCAAATAAATCGCTCGAAATGTTTGACCCCTACTCTTCCACCAAAATTGGTTCCACGGCTGTGAAAAAGTTCCAACAAAAAAAAGAAATTAGTTTTTACAAATTTTATCCATTGAATCAATTTCCATTTATTACCGGTTTTCTTTCTCTTTCAAACAGTTTCTGTGTGTATCTCTTAAGGGATTAAAAGAAACGATAAAAATAGATTCAATTAAAAAGAAAAACCAAAACCCAAATAAAAATCGAAACAGATTATCAAATATTTCTTGCCTGATTATTGATCAGTCGGATGTAGTTTTTTAATTTCGTTAAAATGGCCTTGTAACGTTCTGCGTCCAATCGTTCCTAAACCCAACAAAAGTAATCCCCCAAAACTAACGACAACACTCAAAACATCAATCAATTATTCACAGTCTCATACAATTTTGTCTTTGTTTTTCGTTTCTTTGATTTGGAAATCAATTATTTATTGAAATAAAGATAGAATTTATTTACATAAAGTAATTTTTATATTAATTAACAATTATTGATTTTGATTTAAATGTTCTTCAAGAAGTCATTTATAAAAATATATTTATTAAAAACATTAATTTATTAAAAAATTTTCAAATATTTTTAAACAATAATAATTTTATTTTAGAAATTTTATAATCTTAACAATTCTTATTGTTTATTTCATTATCATAATTTGACATTACAACTTTATTAATATTTATTATAATTATGTTAACAATATTAAAAAGTAAAATAATAATAAACAATAAAACAATAATAATAATAACAAAATTCATTCATTTAAAAATTTATTTAACGACGCTATAATTCGACGGATCAGCCGTATTCTTCAGGTTACTGATTAATAATTTAATTCACATGTATGTAGATGTGCTAAAATAATGATTGTGTAATCATTTGCATGAAATCACGGTAATCGAAAATTCTCTAGAAGCTGATTGAGACTGCCTATTGATTTTAGGAAAACACAACTGTAGTAATATTAAAAAAAAATCGAAAATAAAACTTTTTTAATAACAAAAATAATGCAAAAAAATCTGAACGGACTGATTGAAAATGTGAATAAATGGCGGTGATGTAAAACGAAAAATAAACGAAAATTAACTAAATCATAAAATTAATTAAATTAGAAAATTAATATTTAAAACGACAGAAAAAAATGCTTGTTTTAATAAGAGCGCACATAATGGCCTTCAAAAAATAAAAAACAAAGGCATGGACTTAATGTTTTAAATTCGAATGCTGATGATGAAACAATCGACTTTTAGATTTATCGATGTGTGATGCTTCTACGCCTGCGATTTTTGTAAAGAATATATATTAAAAGCGTTTGCTCTTTTTTATTCAACTTCGTTGAACGGATCGTTTATCGGTCTCGGTTGTGAATGTTGGCTGATGGCGCGTGATGGCTGCCCCTCTTTCTTTGTGAATCCGCCATCTAAATTCGGTTGGTTCGACAATTCGGTTTATTTTGTGTTTTCCTTGTCTAATCGTCGTCGAACGTGAGGAGAGTTATTCGTTCACCGGTGGTGATAGAGAGCTGGTCCGTCATCTTGTGTCAACGTGGGAACAGACGGGAGTTCCGCGTTCGCGCCGCTCTTCCGTCAACGTCGCATCAAGTACAATAATGGTGTCATCGCCTCAGGTAACCGCGGTCGCCGTCCAGCACCTAGCGTTGGTGTCGTGAGTGTCCGACCTGAACTTCTCAACAACCTAATTAACAATGCTTGAATAATCATATTTACAATTATAATTATAAAACAATACACACACTATTCTAAAATAAATATTTGATGATAAATTATCATCTTTGATAATATATATCGACGGTTTTGCTGTCATCTTCAAATCACTGACTATGAACTTTTTTACTACAAACCAGAAAATAACATGCTGATAGAGGGGCTATAGTAATATTCCTGAGCATAGGAAAACTTGTAAAGATAACTTGCTTATACATAAATTAAAAATTCTGTACAAGCATATTAAAACTTTTGTGAGAAGTTGTTGTGTGAAATATTGTTAATAAGATCTCGTAATCCCCAGATCATCGTGTTTGAACAGCACTCTAAACCATTTTTTACAGGTTTATTCATAAATATATACAATTTGAGTCAGAAATATATACAATCTGATTCAATAATATATACAATTTACATTTAATATGAAAAATAATAATATTAGAATAAAAGAAAAATAATGTACTGAGTCAAAAATGTGTTTTTAATTAAAAGCATAATCATTTAAAAGCCATATCTAAAAACCTCATGTTGCGATAAAACCCACTTATATCCAAATCATTTCGACAATCTTCACAAAACAAAATTAACTTTTTCTTTCAAATCAACAGTATTTTTCATTTTATCTCTTTCCACGTTAAACCTCGATTTTATACTGCTTAAGAATTCCTATATTGGATTAAGTTGAGGACAATATGGTGGTAAATAGTCAATTCTAAATCCATTTCTCAAGGAAAAAATTGACGATGGTTGAGTGGTAAAGTGATGTATTATCCATCATAAGAACTACCTGTGCACTGTGACTCCTTATGGTAAATAATTCAAATTTGTATTTTTCATTTTTTTTACAATTTGTACATTCTATCGAATTAGATTCTGAATCAAATTGTATATATTATTGAAACAAATCGTAAATATTTATGAATAACCCTTGTGAGGGATAATTTGGAATGTTGTAAGTTTGTTGTTTGGATGCTGTTTAGATTTGTGACTCTCCTACTCAGATGGGATTGATATGTTTATTGATTGATTATTTGAATCTAATTATATTAATTAAAGTTTGATAATTATGAATTTTAATCATATTTTTAGTAAACGATTTTAACTTAATAAATTTAATATATTTTAAAAATTAATGTTCATTTAAAAAATTACGTAATGCATTTTTATCTAATAAAATTTAAGAAATTAAAAATTAATATTAAAAGATTTCCCATTCATTGTTTTTTTAGATTTGAATATATAAACAAAAACTATATCAATCAAAGAAAGATGCTCTCTGAAAATTGTTGTGAAGAATCTGTTTGTGTTGTCAATAAATGTTTGCATTCAAATTGTGATGTTGTTAATAACCCTGTAAGAGTTTTCGATTACTTTTAAGTAACAGAATACGTCCTCACCATTTTCACATATATAGGAAGTAAAAAGTTTATAATCAGTAACCTGAAGATGATAGCAAAACTGCGGAAATATATAATCATCAAATATATTTTAAAATGAGGTAGTTTTTAAATTAGTAATAATAATAATACTTGGACAACAATGAAAAGTTATCTTAAGGATGTTAGATACTATATTCAACTTTTAGTAAGGGTAATAAAAGTATAAATAAAAGAATGGAGTGGATTGAGTATGGAAGGTCTGAGAAGAGAAGCTACAAACAGAGAGATGTGCGAAGGCTTGTGCATAATTGGCTGCACCCATGACCTAACCGCCAAGTTCGAAAAGAAAGAAATATTGTCATTCTTTGATTTTATAATTTTAAATTAAACGAACATTAACTATTATTTATTAATTTTTAATTTTTTTTAATTTAAAATAATGAAATTGAAAATATTTTAATTAAAATATGTATAAATATTTTAAAAATGACGATAAATTATTTTTAAAGATCAGAAAACGTTTGTCAAAATTTATTTTGATCAATTTCGACAGATCAAACGTTATCATCAGACTGAATTAACAATGAAATACTCGCGTTTATATATCAAAGCAATGTTTATGTAATTTAAAAATCATGAAAATACGTGAAATAACGTACTTTTAATAAAGTTAAAGAGGATTGTTTGGACATTGATTTTAGTATCAAAGGATTTGATAAACAATGCTTCACACATCACCCTTTCCCAGTGATTATCAAATTGTGAACACAAAATCTTAACATTACTTACATCAACTTTACTATTCAAACAGTTCTTCTCATGTTGAGCAATATTGCTATCACTTTCCCTGCGATTATGTTCCTGAATCCGTTTACAGAGATGACGACAAGTCTCTCCGATGTATGTGGTGTCACACACATTACATTTATATTGATTAATTAAATTACAACATAAACCAATTCGAGTGATAGATTTACTATTGAACTAACTTCCTATCTAGATACAATTTTTAAATTTAATAAATTATTTTCATCGCGTTTTATTATAGAGTTCTTTTATTTATTTGCAGTCAGTTTGAGATAATCAGAGACTACCGAGACATTGATTGTTTATGGGTGATTAATCGATCAAGGACGAAATGCATGAAATTATGTAACGGGTCAAAACTACCTTGTTTATAGATAGATATTATTTTTAAATAATTATTTCATAAGAAAAATGCATTAATCTAATAATGAAATCATTTCTCAAAGAATTAGAAAAATCAATGCAATATTGTTTTTTTATTAAATTGAAACTTGATAGAGTTCTCCAAGTTTCGTCTTTCCTTCAAGGAACTGACAGACTTACATTTCAATGAGCAATTGCATACTTGTCGTACTCATAAAATAAAGTTTTTATATCAAAACTTTTATATAAAGTGTTTATTCACTCTTTTTCGGTTATTTGAAAATTTTATTTATTGCTGATGATTGTCGTATAAAGTAAAAATTGGTAAATTATTTCGATTGTTTGTGTTTTTTAATGATTTTTTGTGATGTATAAATATATTTTGTGATAAATTAAATAATCTAACAAAAAATTATAAACGAGGCAGTTTTGACCTAAAATCGAAATTATCCCCACCCCAGAACCCCCCACAGCCACCGACGCACCATAGCTCTGCGAACAATCACTACTCCGAATTCAACATACTCGAATCAAAATACATTATTAATGCATTAACACATTTATACTGATGCATCCCATTTGGCCTCTGATGTTTGACCTCCAATAACCTCCTTTTTAACTCAATAAAAATTCAACTAGGTTCAAAATGCGTAAATGTGCTTGTTGATATTCGTTTCGCTTTCGAGATTGAGCTTCACCACGCAAGAATTCTTCATCGATCTGATCAATCGACTTCTGAGCTTTGAGCAACCTATCAATGAACTTCCATAAAGTTCGATGACAGACACCAAAGTCCAGATTTGAGAAGCAATATGTATCTTCGAAATAATTAAGAACTGGGATCTGTTTAATTTTTGATTAATATTTTTTTTAAATAAGATTCACAAAAGGATAAAAAATGAATAAATTTTTATTGAGTTCAAAAGTAGTGGAGGTCAAACGTGGTGGACCGCATTCATACAATTTAAAATAATCGTCATAATTCAATTATAAACAAATAAACGCCATTTAAAAATATATTTCGTTATAATATATTTCGACGGTTTAACCGTCAAAATCAGATCACTGATTATGTTCTTTTTTATTGCTTTTATATAAGAAATGAATGATTATACAATCACTTACGTAATTCTAATTGAAAATTCTTAACAAATTAGTTGAGAGTGCTGTTTGAACAATGTTTTTTGGATCACATTATCTTATCAACAATGCTTCACATGACACTCTCTCCCAATAATTTTTAAAATGCTTGCACAAAATCTTAAAATCATTTATGCTCATATTACATTTACACATGTCTTATGCTCATCAATATCACTCTTTCCCCCTTTTTGACTGTGTTCTTGGACTCGTTTGCAGAGATGACGGGCAGTCTCTCCGATGTATGTGGCATTGCACCCATTACATGTGTATTGATAAACAATGTCCGAACACAATCCTAAAGGAGTACGTGATTTATTGCAAAAAATATTCTCAACTTTAAATGATTGAGAAATAATTTTTAAATTTAAAATGTTATTTGTTGATTTCAAGATCGAATTCTTGAAGTGTTTAAAACCCTCTGGGTAAGGTAAGCTTAGAGTATACCCAGGTGTAAAGCAGTTTTCAATGTTTAAACTATTAATTTGTTCATTTTTGATTTTTTTCTTTGTCGATTATTTTATCTACAGTCTCACGAGTGAGTCTCTCTATGATGGACTTAAAGTAACCGTTATCTCAATGCTCTTAATTTTTTTTGGAAATTAATTATTTATTGAAAGAAAGAGTCAAAATGTACTGCGTGAAAGCAAGTCAGTCGTTTCCGTAGATCTAATGACGAGAAATAGTGCTTCACGGATTTCGATAAGTCTTGCTGATAATCGATGAGAGTTCTCTAAATTCCAATAAAAATGAATGTCTCATTACGATTGTTTTCCATTAGATTTATTACATGGAATCTTATTGGATAATGACAAATAGGTAAATTCGGACCGGATGAATCGAAACATGATTCTTTTCGATTAGTCGTGAAATAATCGGTCCTGAATGTTCACGTTTACATTAAAGCGTTTTAAATTTTCAACTGGTAAGAAAACCCTACAAGTTTTTTGATAATGCTTTTAGAACGTTTCTTGATGTCATCTTAACGAAAATTGAATATTGTAAATTCAATTGAATGTTTTTAATTGATGCAGTTAAACAAACAAATATTTTTAGCTGATATTAATTAATATTAATATTTTTGTCATTTTCTGTTGTTAATGTTAATTGATTGAAATATTGATAATAAATTAAATTTTTGAACGAATTCCGATTTTAAGTGATGAATTTTTTACTATTAAATTGGTCTTGTAAATTTGAACATTTACATTAGTAAGATTTGGCAGAAAATAGTTTATGTAAAAAAAGTTTTAAATAAATTTTAAAAAAAATATGAAAAGTTTCATGAAATTAAATTTTGTAAATGATATATTAATCATATTCTTAAATATTCTGTACGTTTTCCCGATATCCCAATATACTAAAATCGAAAATTTTTCAGTATAATTACTGAACACTTAATGTTTTTTATTATTCCTAAATGATATATTAAAATTTAGTAACCCATAAACTCACATTGTTGTCATATGATCATGTCTTCTTTGTTTCTCTAATGTCATTACAAAGTGATTTTGTCTCAAATACATCTTTATAATTTAGATTTTGAGATTTGATTTTCGTAATAATTGTAAAAATGTCAGCTATTTGATTTGTGGTAATAAACGAATGAAGCCAGCTGAGTTGTCACCATTTCTAATTCAAAGTAAATGATAAATATCTGAAACATTGGGCTGTGGTATTTATTAACCAAATAAGTACTCATCTAAAATCCACACAGTATATTTCTTTCACCTCCTATCCTAATAGGTCTATCCTTATCAGCATTAAAATTTAATATCATTATTTCGATGTATCTGTAGGGAGCATCGAAATTAAATAACCATGTGCTAACGGTGGAAAAACATGTGGTGTGATTTTATCAGATGTATCTATATATCATCTAAGGTTATAAAGTATCAACTACGGGAAACTTTTTATAAATGCATCTGAATTTTCGTTAAATTGGCGCCGAAAGAATTATTTATATGATTTTTTAATCGTTTTTCAGTCTCTTTCACGTGAGCCATTAATTGGCACACCGAAGATCTCCCATTTAACACTAAATACACATTTCACTCAAGTTGTCACCTTGGTCGTGAAGTAAATGGTTGTGAAAAAATTAAAGACAATAAATATACTGTATTGCGATTATTTTTATTTGTTACGATGTAAAGTGTTGCGACAAATGCCGTGATCCAAGCCGTTTTCGTAGAAAATGTTATGATATAGCAAGCAATGATGTGCATTTACCAAAAGGTTAGACCCCCACACATTTACAACGAAAAATAAAGGAGGCATTAAGTGAAACAAAATATCCCATTCGAATAACGATATAAATAAAGAGAACAAGACACAACATCTCATTTCAAAAGATTTATTGAAAATCATGTAAATAATGTCAGCCCAGAATTGTCGAAGAGAATCCCTATAAGCTAGAAATCGAGAAATGATAACCCGGGTTACAAAAAATAACAATGACTTACATAAACGACTTCTAATAATGTAGGTGTTCCTATGGTGTTGATTTCTGCTAAATATATTTGAAACAATCTCATGATGTCTGCTCATCCGATAGATCCTGGTGAAATTGTGTTAACTACAATAATATCCGTTTTCACCGATTTTCCCTTCCATTGAACACGTACGTGTATCTTTCCCAGACACGTTTCATGAAACGTTGAAAAAGCACCAGCTAATTTGACTTCTGACTTCATAAGTTCTGGCGCTCCAATTAATCCCCATGTTATTCTATTCATCACTGTAACTGAGGCACCTGAATCCAATAACATTTCTACTGGAACGTCATTACAAATAACAACACTCCATTGTCGACCATATGACTTCTGAAACATCTTACTTCTTCTTTTTACCGACACTACACTCTCTCAATCTCTTCTGATATTTTTATCGATTGACCCAACCCCACCGACGAGATAGATACGGGAGGCTGGAAAGAATTTTTTCCATCGTCATAATCTTCAACATCATGGCTAATTTCGTCATGAATGTCTGTTATATATTCTTGTTGTTCTTCTTAGATATTCTTATAATATTCTCGTCGGAACTCTGGTTTGTCGGTTCTGAATAATAAAGCAATTGTTAAATAAATGACCTTCTTTTCCGCATATTAAACATTTGTTTCTCAATGAACACTCAAGTCCACAGTGATCAGCTTCTCCGCAACAAAAACAATCACCTGGTTTTAAAATTTCTTCCTTTTGGGGGGATTTTCCCTTGCATCGATTGTACAGTGTTGTTACAATAAACTTCATCGAACGTTTGGGCTTTTCGTTGTTATTCATTCGGTCAGTTTTATGATTTCTTCTATTATTTTCATAATCGGGCTTGCTCTGGCGATAATCATAATCACTTCTTTCATGAATGTGCTTCTTTAATTCCTTTGAAATTGACTTGAGAAATAGCGGAGTGTTTTCCGGGTTAAAATAATTAACTATTATTTCTACTCACTATACCTGAATAGCTCGGTTTGATTGACTTCACATCTTCCACAATTTGATTTTTTTCTAAATTTGAAGCTTGATCGTGTCTTCTGTCATCTGTCATATCTGGGTCGAGTATAAAAGCTTCTCTTAATTTGTCGTTTCGAGTTCCTTTCAGAATGAACATTCTTGAAATGTCTCCAACTGAAAGTTTGCTCTCAAAAACTTCCTTTGTCAATTGTTTGACTCTGATTTCATAGTTCCGATATATATAATCTTAATACTTTAACATTATGGGTATACTAAGGCAATTTTGGAGATATTGCAAAAAAAACTGTATAAAAGTTTCTCAGTGGAATGCCAAAAAGCCTACAAACGTTGAACATTTAAACTGACAAGGACGTCAAAGAACCAAGCACAGTTGGACACAAGCCTTTCTTCTACAGGGTCTAATAAGTAGGGGAAAAATGTACCTTCTCCGGCACTTACCCCCCCGGGGGGGGGGGTAAGTGCCGGTGAAGGTACATTTTT
>MQRK01175782.1:14843-36180 GCA_001938485.1 Girardia tigrina
ATAATTTTTAATTTTTTAAAAATATTTAACAAGCAAATTAATATAAAAATATTTTACCCTTTAAATTAAAAAATAATAAACTATTCAGGCGAGATAAAAATTAAAATTAACCCCTCATAATATTTACAGTATAGATAACATATACATATGTGAATGATTTTGTAAAATATAATTCAAAAATAATAAATTTTTCCTATTGTAGGAAAACTAATTTCAAAATATCAGTTAACAAATTTTTTCGAAATTAAATATTATTTTGCAATATTGTTTGAAAGTTGTATTTTCATTGCGTTAAAATGAATTTTAGTCTATGTGATATTCGAATGATGATATATTTCTGCTGGAAACGTAATTTAAATCCCGCCGCTACATGTAAAGAGATAAATGCAGCACTTAGAAGTTGTGCTGTTAGTGAGAGCACTTGCTGCCGATGGTTAATACAGTTTAACAACGGCGACTTTAATGTGGAAGATCTACAGCGCTCTGGAAGGCCGTCAATGAACATTGATGACACTATATTGCAACAGCTGAATTTGGACAAATGCATCACATGTCGCTCCATAGCACTTGAGTTGGTAATTTCCCGGAGACAGCTCGAAATCTTCTCATTCAGTTAGGGAAAAGGTACCTGTGTAATCGATGGATCCCACATCTATTGTCCCCCTGAACAAATGACTAATAGAGAAAGAATATGCAACGAACTGTTAACAAAGCCATCTGGTTTTGAATTCGTTGGACAACTAGTAAACATGGATGAATCCTGGATATATTGGGACAATGTAGGCTCAAAACATCATCGTTCTTGGCGAGGAGAAGGAGACAATCCTCCAGTTGAAGTTCGTTCTGTGCTTACACCCAGAAAACACATAATTTCAGTTTTTTGGGACTGCAAAGGTATATTGCTAATGGAAGTTCTCCCTCGTGGATAGACAATTACTGCGTATACCTAATGTCAAAAGCTGGCTCGTCTTGTTGCTGCAATACGACAAAAACGGAGGCGGCTAATGGGAGGAGAAGCTCAACAAATTACTTACCTTCACGATAATTCCAGACCCAACACAGCCAATAAAACAGTGAATTAAGTTGCAGAAATCAAGTTCAGTATATTGCCCCATACACCATACTCACCTGACCTCGCTTCCTCCGATTTTTATTTATTCTCCCCAATGAAAGCCGTCCTCCGAGGACGAAATTACAACTCCGCGGAGAAGTTCAAGTGGTATTGGAGTGTTGGATTGAAGAAAAACCTCGCAGTTTCTTCACTAAAGGAATTAGAAAACTACCAGAAAGGTAGGAGAAGTGCGTAGCTAATAATGGACAATACTTTGAACACATTAGAAATGATGATGAAAATACCAATAAATGCTTATCTTTCACTTGTCTATAAATCGGTCAAGACTTTCTGTGCAGATATTGGCGTACTTGATGCGTTCTATGCAAGTGAAACACTTTGACAGTAAAGACTCCCTTTGATAGGTGTTAAATCGACTTTGGGTCGTATTTTTCCATGCATTTATACAACGATATGTCGACTCTGACAAGTAGAGTGAGTGCTGTATTTGCAGCTAAGGGAGGAAATACACGTTCCTAATTACATGTGTTATGTCGGAAAATCATTTCTTCATTGTTACATTAGTTTTGTTTGGCACTTTTACAATGTTTGGCTCATTTTGGAAAACAATTAACCTATATGCAAATATACGAAATGTTAATATCGTTCTAAAACTTTTGAGCTGTACTGTAGTTTAAAGGGATAATTTTTTATTTATCTTAATTTAAGATATTATTGTTTTAAAAAATGGCAAAATGTTGTAAAAATTTTAAAATTACTGATTTTTTAAGATTAGAAACTGCTGAACTTTTTCATTTTTAATGTTTATTAATGCCTTATCAATAATGATTCACGAAATTTCCTCTCATAGTTGGAATCACTCTAATTTTGAAACCGTAAATCATTGTTTTAATATTCTTAGAGGACGCTTGAGGAACAACGGGTACACAAACAAACAGAGAGGTCACTCCGATAAAGTTTCATTGGACAAATTATGTACACAAACACAGGCTAAGAAAAGGATAAACAAAGAAAACATTGAAGAGCACAAACAAGTAATTAAAATACCATATTCTGAAGGATTTGAAACACTTAATTTATTTATTTAAAAAACTTTATTAAAATTACTTTTCAAATATAAATATATACTATATGTATAATCATTTCATATACAATTTTAGAGTTCTTTTAAATGAAAATAGAGGTGACATAAAACAGACACTTAAACAACACAGTTCGCCTTATGATCAATTAATTCAAACAATGAGTATTACTCAGATATTCAAAGACAGTCAGTACATATTGTTTCCACTGAAATCAAAAATTCCTTAGCAACCAGTCCAATAAAACTTGCTCTAAAAAACAGATTAAACAGAAAAAAACAGTATTTAACTTTCTACAAACACAGAAAAATACATTTTTGTTAAATATTATCTAAAATAATAAGAAATTCCAAATGAAAGTTGTGAATATTTGTCTCGAAATATCACTGCTAATGAAGCTGATAATTTTTCAATGATATTTGTTATTCTCCTTCCATGCAACAAGCAGCACAGGAACGACTGGCGTGAACTGTCGACAATTTTGATAAAACATGTAATTCATGCAAATATTTTAATGATCTATTTTTTTCACTTATACACAAGAAGCATTTTTACCATTGTTGAGCCATATAACTTTTGGATTTCATTTGTTATATTTTTACCATTGATTTTGTTTGAAATTAAATTAAAATAGAAACAAAATTTACTTTAAAAAAATATATCAAACTGTGGGCTTAATGAAAGTTTATTCGTTCTGAATGTATTAAGAAAGTGAAGTATATAGAGATTAATGAAATGAGTCTGAGATAGGTCTGTAATGACCTTAGAAGTCGAGGGTCGACTCAGTTCAAATTGGTTCCAAAAAATATTTCGAATCTATAAAAAATATTTCGGAAGACATGAAATATTACGTATTTGTGTTTTGATTTTCAAAGGTAAAAAATTCAAATTAATTATTATTAAAATAAAAAATTATAATACAATCGAAATTCGACATTTAATAACTTTGATTAGTAATAAAATTACATATACTTTTATAATAATTATAGAAGCATAAGTCTTCTTGAGTTCTTCACAAAAGTTTCTAAAACTTCTTCAGTCTCTAAGGAAGCACTTAATTCCTGGTGAATGTTCATTATAGCTAAGACATTCAATTTCTGCTCTGATGTTGTGTTTCGCAAGTAAGTCTTGATTCTACGAAATGTTGAAAAGATTTTTCCACTGTGGCTGTTGTTACTGGTACAGTTGCAATTAACTTCACCATATTGTAAATTGTAGGATATAAATTAAAGTTGCAAAAATTCAAGTAATGAATGAAGTCCATTGAAAGATATTCTTGATTAATTCAATGATGTCTCCATATCGTCACTTCACCAAAAAAGACTTCTTTGTTACAACTAAAATCCCTCGGTCATTGACCATTACTGGATTTTATAGATATGAATATTTCGTTATCTGTAGCATGTTTAATTTTTAAGGAATGAAAATATCTACGTTCGGCAAAACTTATATCCAGTTTTAAAACTTTGAGGTAATTAAGATCGAAATTTAAATTTTTTTTTGGGGGGGGGGGATTTATCCCCCTAATCCTCTCTGTGAAAGCGCCTGATTCTGTGTTTGATGGTTAAAATGATTAGTTGTTTTTATCTAAAGCTTTCTACTGAAGAAAATAATTAAAATGGAACAATAAATGTGAAAAATATATGTGAAAGTATTTTCGAGTTCACTGTCATTGTGAAAAATAGTTTACTGTGCGAATGTGAATTATGAACACTATGGAATTTGAATTAATTTGTTCAGAATAATAAATTTTGTGAATATGAATTGAATTTGAATGAATTTTTTGGATATGTGGTACCGACAGCCGGAGCGAGTGGCAGCAACCAGTACCTCATAGACGTGTAGGGACTTGGTACCCGGGAAGATCGCCAAATCGGTTTGAGGGCGTTAGTTTGCCGATCGGGTCCGGTGACCATCGGTCGATACGTCATCTGATGTCGGTCCGCGATCCGCTCGTGGCGGNTCCGAGGTGTGTTTGAATCCCCACTTGGCGATCGGTTCCGTTTCGGTCGATGGTTAGTTCGATCGGTCGATCGATCTGCTTTGTATCTGGGTACCGATACCTCAAGTGAGGTGTGAATCGGTCTGAACCGAGTGGTTGCATTACGTTGATCGATCACGGGAATCAAAAATAATTATTAATAACGAATAAGAAGGAAGATGTTGTTGAAGAGCATTTTATTTGTATTCAAAATATTAAAATTTAAAATTGTGACGTATTTATTTTGATTTTTTTAAACAAAATCCTTTTTTTGCATATCGGTCGTTTGGCCGAAACACCATAGGATAGAACCCATGGTTCTTTGAAAATATACTGGCAATAAATCGAGTGAATTTTGTGATACCAGATCGGTTCAGACGAAAACAGAAAATTAAAATAATACATGTAATGATGAATTTAAACATGATAAATTCACAATTTCATTCTTGTCAGAATCCACCGTTGAAGTGAAGGATAAATGCCAGGTAATAGTTCTTCAATCATTAAGATATATACAAATAAGGATAATTAAAATTTTATAGAGTCAACAATTCATTCTAACAATAAAATTAGAATTAATAACATTTATCATCGAAATAATCGAGTATTTTGTTAAGAAAACTTTTTCAATAATTATTTAGTTGGACTTTACCATAATAATCTATTATTGTGTAAAAAAGGCTGCTTGCATTAATACTGTAAAAGTGAGTTAACAAACTTCTCAGGTTTATAGAAATCGATAAATTTTCTTTTAACTAAATAAATACTATGAAATTAATGATATTTAGAAAGAGTCTGGACGTTGGAGATTTCTAATCGAAAACCTCTCTAAACTAAGAGTATATAAAAATATAAGATTAAAAAAATTATATATTGAATTAATTCAATTAGATAATTTTTGAACGGAAAAAATCAAAAAGAAGGAAATATTGATCATAGCAAAAACAAAAATGATTTTTTGGGGAGATAACAAAAAAACAACTAAGTTACTGTTAATATTGAAAGTCGAAACCAAAGAAACAGTTCGTTGAACGAATTATGGATTGAAAATGGCTCATTTAATTGGATAATAAAATTAAAATTAAATATTTTTAAATAAAATAATTTTCTCAAGTATAGTTCAGATTATAATGAGAGATATTGAAAATTAAGTAATGGATTTAAGTGAAAGCAATACTATTGATCATCATAAAGATTATAAGAAATGCGAATGTAATAAATGTTCTGTCAAATGTGTGAGTTCTCTTAACAGCCTATTTATAAAAAAAGGGAATTAACTATTCTTATGTAAATAGTTAAGAAAACAAGATTGAACCGAAACAATTCTAAATTCTAACAAATATTCTAAAAAGTGATTGCGCCAATTCAAAATGATTGGATATTTTGTATAAAATATATTTGTTCAATAAATCATGGACATTTTCTCTAATTCTCGATTTTTGAATCGATATTCAATATTTCAATATTTAATATATATTTCAATATTCAATATTCAACAACGAAAATCAAAGAACTGTCATATTTTATATTGTTCGTAAATTAAAATATTACAATATTATAATTTGTAATAGTTTTGTCAACCATGCAGTAAACGTCAAAAACTCCACCCACCCATTTAGGTAACAACTTAAAATGAGGATAATAATCACATCATGACATATTCAAGTCCATTAATAGTCAAATAAAACGGAGATTTAGTCGACGAGATTTTAGTGAAAGTTTGTTTAGTACATCTGTAACACTTGGAGTGAGGTCCCAATGGATATACAGTAGGGCCAATCCATTCATCCGCATTTCTGCTGTAGTGTTCGGAAGGTAGTTTTTGAGACGACGAGATATAAGAAGGATCGCTCGAAGAAACAAGTAGACACTGGAAGAGTGGCTAATATTAGCAACAGTGTGTAAATATTCGGAAGTATTTCCGCATGGCACGCAGAGATGCCTTCCAGCGCATTTTTAAGCAAATCTGTCTTCTGCAGTCGGAATAACCATCTGTATCACAGGTTGATTTCTCAAATGCGGTTATCAGTTGAACCACTAATATCGGCGGAATAAAATTCTGTGAGAACATGAAAGCATTTTAGGTTGTCAGTAGAGGGCTTTTGGCTTGGGTCCGAGGGTAGCAAGCACTGGAAACCATGCAGAATATTTCTGTGAGCAATAAATCTAGCTTCCAAGTGCTGGATAACACCATCCAGGAATTTTATGTACACAGCATTCCGGTTATATGATTCTAGACAGTTTGAGGGCACGTTACAACAATGTCTATGGGTGGATGTTATTTGGGGTACACGAATTTCAATTTCATGCGTTTCAGTGCATTTGGTGACATCAGTGAAAATTTCTGCAAATGTCTTCTCATCATTAACTCGAAAGGCTTTCATTTCGGCAGAAGTATCTTCGATGTTCTCCTTTTGCAAGGTCTTGCATAGAATAACACTCAATCTGAATATTTTATGGAGTGTGAAGAGGGAGACAATGAACTGAGGTTCCCTCAAGGCCTGCAGAAGTTGGTATTGTTGGGTATTCAATTAAAATCACGTTTTATTTTAAATTTTTAATCAACTACAAATTCTGACTCCAAAAAAACAAAAGGTTTCTTCCAACAATAATATATGAAGAATGAACAAGACCTTTTAATAATAATTTATTCTGCTAACCACAAATGAAGTACAAATATAAATTCAACTCTATCAGTACACTACAATTCAAAGATCAAACTTCGATTAAACAGTTACAACAACTTTTTAGTTCGAGCGATGCTAAACTATTTTATTTAAAACTTAACTTCTCCTTTACAGGATACTGATATTTTCGTAATGTTTCAATTTTAATTTATAACCCTAAGTTTTCTCCTTTACAGGATACTTAAATTTTGCCCTATATTATTAAAAATCAAATTTACCGTACATTCTGTCCTCTAAATTTTCTTTGAGTAATATTTTTGTGAGATATGACTGAAATAACTATTGCTTATATACTAAATTTTCCTAACCTTGGAAATTGAAAAACTAAAACAAATCCTAAAATATTTTCAAATATTTATAAATTTCAAAATATAATTATTATAATAATCAAAAAATTATTAAATTTAACTAGAATATTATTTTTAATTTTTTATTTGTTTTTAAAAATTAATTTATATTTTACGGAACCCCAACAGTATGCAAGAGATGAGGTTTCCTTGGGGGACCACTCTGAAATAATTTCTAGAGAAGCTATTACAGTCGGGAACAGCTCTACTAAAGTGGATATGGAATTATGTTTTTCAATCCATCGAATGGCGCACAGCTGCTTAATTTTCACGTAGTGTGCTTCTGGAATTACAGCTGCAATAGCTGTTTGCAGTACTGTCTGTCTTTTGGGAGTATTGAAAAAAATCATATATACTTCTTATAGTGCCCATGCAATTTCTTATCGGTGTCACATCGTAAGCATTGCACACAGCCAAGTTCAAGCTGAGGGCAGCGCATTGTACATAGAGAGCTGTTGGAACTAGTTCCTTGACATGAGATTGTACCTATTTGAAGTTATCACCCATTTAAGCAGCACCGTCATATCCCTGTCCACGCATTTTTGTGATGTCCACTCCAACAGATTTAAGACTTTTGGTCATGGTCATGGCAATCCCCTTTCCAGTGACGTTATAAAGTGGTACAAACTGCAGAAAAGCATCTTGTACAGTACACGTATCTGGTTTTATGTAGCGAGCGCATACGGATAATTGTTTAATTCCAGCTATGTCATTCGTTTTGTTAAGAATAATAGAAAAGTGGTTAGACGCGTTGATCTTGATTGTCAGTTTTTGCAGGATTATGTTATTACATGATTCAATGATTTCATTTTGAATGTGTGGGCTCATATACTGCACATTTCTACCACTTTCTGTCAAACATGTCTTCAACACGTCATCTGTTTTAGCACGGAAACGGAGTAGAGCTCGAAAATTCTCATCGTTATCCCTTGGTTCACTTTCTAGTACAATGCGACCAGAATCTCGATACCCCCCTTAGCACCATGCCTTGCCTTCCACACAACAGAACTGTTTCGGTGATTGGCGCTAGACATTTTTTTATTTTCTTCGATCTGACGTCTTCCATCATTGTCAATCTGAAGAATGACCGGAAGCTGCTTACCAGACACTACTCTCCTAGCGTTTAAGGCAACTTCCGCACAGCGTATATGATACAGACACTTCTCGTGTGCAGAGAAGCGCTCACACGCATCTTTCCAGTTATCAAACTTCATTGTGTACAACTGTCCTAAAGGCTGACTTCCAGATCCCCAAACACCTGGATTGAAAAGTACACAGAACTTACAAAATGCACCATCCTGAGATGCTGAGATCGATACAGCCACTTCTGTTGAAAACGCAGGTTCCTAGGTCCACTAGGAGTAAACGTAAATTGCGACTCCGGATTCCATAGATCCTCCAACATTTCTACTTTTTTGGAATCAGACATAGCGGTGTTTGCCCACAGTACAATGTCAGTGGCAGGGAAAACTTGCATGTCACTAATACAGTTTGAATTGTGAATGTTTGCAGGAGAAACTGGACACATGGGAAGATAGGGACGATGGATTCCGTGTCATCCGAGTTCCGGGGTATTTTAACGAAATAGTTTCTTTACTACATTACATTTCTTTACCACTCAACTTTTACAAGATTCTCGTTAGTTTGACTTTTCAGCTTAATTATTTTATTTGCTTAATGAAGAGATATCTTGCAGAGTCATTGCAAAACGTGTATTTTCGGTTCTAAATAATACAATATACTCTCCTTTCAGAAAGAATTTCTAATGTCGACCCAATTGTACTTAGATTAAGGGACTTCCATCGCTTCATATTTAGTGTTAAAATGAGCATTAAGTAACATTCACAGACTAGAAAGCGAAATATTTTATATGTTGAAATTTGATTTAACACCAGATTAATTTAACTTAAATTGGTAAATTATTCAAAGTATAATTCATTTATGTTTTGTTAATGTAACAACTAAATCAATAATCACATTTAATAATTAACATTTTTACAATATGTAATCGAAACTTTGTTAGATCTACTGTGGTTTATCAAAAAATATTTGACCACTATGACCAGTTACATTCATGTTAATAAGCGTTAAACCATTAAGTATTTTTATCACATGTAAATAACAAAAAAAATTTTCTCTTCATCGATATCGTACAAGAGCAAATAATTGTGGTTCATTTACTAACAATAATTACTCGAAATTGATACAATTCTCCTTGGTGATGTTTTTCTATTACTGTACATCTTTTTGTAATCTTTAAAATCACTTTATTGCTAAATTAATTCAATATTACTAAAAATATTAAATGAGAACTACTCGTACGTGATTCAACATTTACAATACTGGTCGAAATAATCAGTTAACTGCAGTTCACGCTGTTAAACGATGGACGAAAGGATTTTCTGGGGAATATTTACGTGAAAAAAATGTTTAATAATCTGTTTAAACTTTTTTATACTTCATTTAAGGATTAAGTTAGTAAAATAGTTTACTTCATAATATTTTTTCGTGTATTTACTATTTTAATGAAGCGATTTTGGTAAAAAAAGATATCGTTATTATTTAGGTTAATAAAATATTCTAAAGCAACTAATACGAGAAACAAATATTAATTTCATTTAGTTTACAAATTTATCATTTGCAATTAACTAACGGTTTAATAAGCACGGGGGTATCATACACTTTTGCTATTCTAAATATTGTAACACATAAATTATAAAGCAATAATGAAGTTTGAATATGTGAAATTATTTACCTATTTCAATATTGTTAGTTTACCATAGAAACACATTTAATCTGTATCTTTTTATCTTTAACCCTTACGTTATACTATAATCTGTTTAAGAACCTGATAATGGTACAGTAAATTAATAATCAAAAATAATGGCTATAAATATGATAATCTAATTTTACCGTTACATTTTACTCCAGTTATTTAGCTTGTAAAACCCACAAAATTCATTAATAATAAAATAAATATTGAACCTTGAAATGATAGATTGATGTTACTTCTATAAATTATCTATTAAAGATACCGTCAGACCTCTCGTATCCGTCGCGGTCGGTTTATTCAAAAGTGTGACGGATTGAGAGGGACGGTTACGAGAGGTCTGACTGTAGTTTGAAAAATGATTAAAAAACATGTTTCAAAATTATAAAATATTTAATAAAAACAGAAAATGATACTAAAATATTAATACATAATGGAAAACAATATAGCTAACGATTTTTAAGATTAGGGTAACTTTATTCTGCTTTTATTTTCACTTTTAAGTTAGTTTAAAATAATTTAAATTAATATTTAAATCAATATTTTCTTATTATTAAATATGAGCAGCAAGACAATACTAAAAAAATAATAAATATTATTAAAAATTGCCACAGCTCGAATATTCATATAAATGTGCAATCGTACTCGGATAAATAATAAAATGTTGACTACGAGCGTAGGAAAAGAAAATAGACAAGACTTAACGACTAATTCTTTTTATAGATACACATAAAAATAAAATAAAATACACAATAGATTAATAAAAACATTCAGGTAAAAGTTCAAATCTATAATCTTTATTTGTGGAATAAGATAACGAATTATAAAAATACCTTCAAAAAATATATATTATGTTCCAATTATATGCTTTTCAAGTAGCGAATGCTTATCCAATTCATTATATTATACATAATAAAAGAAATCAAATAATCAATACTTATTTATTAACACTAATACATTATCGACATTTTGTTTATGTTTAACTTTATTATCGGATATATAATTAGTTCATTTGCAAATGCAGAAGCCCCTGGATGCACAGATCGCTGTTAATATTTAATTTATTAGTAAAAGTTGTAGCAAGTTTAATCAGATCTATTTTAGAAATAGCATTTGTCGAATCAATCCGATATTTCGATCTTGAGAAATTGCAAATTTCAAACCATCTTCGCATATCTTATTCAATATAGTAATGATGCAACATACAAAAACCATTAATAAAATGAAGTTGAAAAATATTAACATTAATAACTTTGTATTTCAAATTTAAATTTTATTGTCACTAAATACAAAAACAGCCACTTGTTATAAGCTTTTTAAAATTAAAAGAGAAAATAAATTCAATAAATTTATATAATATTAAACTGATTCTTCCAAATTCCAAGATACACTATCTCAATGCAATATTGCGAGCCTCTTCATTGAATGCTTCATGAAACTAAATCGTCTATATATTTAGGAATTCAACAAAACAATTTGTCAACAAAATTTTTACACATAATAATCCAAAGAAATTTATTGTAGATATATTCAATATGTATATCAATATATATCAGTAAAACTTAATAAATAATATTACGCAATAAAGAATACGTTGTTTCCACTAACAGTGCAAAAAATAAATTCAACGATCTACTACAAATACTCATACTATAACGAACTCATACACAAACATTTTTGTTAATTTCACCAAACCATTTTCAATACAAAAGCCAAAAATCGAGGAAACTACAAAAAACATAAAACACCTAAATTTACATATATAATCTAAGCTATTTTTTCACTTAATCATCCCTGCAAAACAAACCATATTTAATAATATTCATGCCGTCTACACATTCAAATTGCACCCATATACTTACGAATTGGATCAAATACAAATAATAAACAATATAAATATCATTTTCCCTCTTATTTATCAGTCAATATTCATTGATCTCCAGCATCAGCATTCGTCTCGTTTTGTTTGCTGTCTATAAAATAACAATATTTAAAATTTTACCATAAAATTCTTTGATCAATATCTATTTTGATTAAATTTTATATTGAATATTATTGTGATCATAAAAACAAATATTTTAAAACACTGATTTTAATTTTTTGTTAGAATTAAACATCACTCTGACTCATTACAAAAAGAAAAAATAATGAATCTTAAAATAATTATAAATATGGTAACCACATTGTGGTTATCACCATAGCGGTGACATCAAAATAATGTCTGGAATTAGACTGATACGTCCAGATGCGATATTTTCTTTTTATTTATACTCAAACCAATACTCTCACTGTAAAATTTATAATTTTAGAAACTTCAAAAAAGTAATGAAAGAGAAAGCTAGTGGAATGAGATATTTTATTGACAGTTATGGTTCAATCAATTGGGACAATTTATCTAAATTATATTTTACTATTACTGATGTTATTATCAATTTCAGAATACAGAAATAAGAACAATTCATTCAAGTCTAGAATATAGATATAAGAATTATTCATCCAAGGCCCCGCAAATGACGCACAACAATTCATTAAAGCGCACTTTGTTTCTTTCATAAATTCTTTCTATTGAAAATAATTTATACGTTGCATTATTCTTTACTTTGTAAAAAAGTGATTTATTTAAAGTAAATTTAACTATGTTAAGATTATATATAATAGATACTTGTAGTAAATATATATGAATATATATTGAATCGAATTAAAATCTTGTCGAATGTATCAGTTTTTTTTCTTTTATAAACAATTAATCATAAAAAAATAATTAAACATTTATAGTAACATTTTATACTGATTTATTTATAAAAAGCATTAAAATTTTTATTGGAGTATTTTTAAACAATAATTAAATTAATTTGGATTTATTTGATCTCTATAATAGTTAGGAAAACCTTTTCATAGTTTGTCTTGTTTTATCAGAATAAAAGAACTAGTAATGAGACTGAATGAGACAACTAACAAAAATTTTAATTAAATTTTTCATAATCATTATTTCAAATTCAGGTATTTAAAAAATCAATAATTATGATAAAATATATTTCGATAAAAATTGTTTGAAAATTGTCTAAAGATATTTTTTGATAAAGAAGCGTATTTTATTATCAAGGCTTAATGAAACTTATTCGACAAATAAAATTCGTAAATCATATACACAATACTTTCATTATTAACAAAGAACAAATTTTATGATTATAAACTACTTTAGCATTGACTGCCAAGCCAAAATTACTTATCATAGCCATGACAATCAAAGTGCTAATGTAAATTAAATAATTAAAACATCAATATATGTTTAACAATAATATTATTATTGATTAATTCAATCAATTTTATTTCATGATAGATGTTAAAATGGATGTAAATATTTTAGAAAAAAATGTCGAGTTTTAGTTAATATGTCCGGTACAATTAGAAATTTTTAACAGTATGATCTTTTATTTATCCTAATAATCACTATTTTTTAAAAATGATAATATTTAAAATAATTTTGATTTTAATTACCATTGTTTTATACATAATAGTCAACTATTTTAATGTTACAAAAGAAACTTTAAATGTTAATTAAGACAAATGATAAAATTTAGAAGATTCATTATATTTTATAAAATTGAATAATGGTGAACTTATTTACTAGTTTTAAAGGGAAATTTAAGGTAAAAATAATAAATTATTTTCAACAGCGACCGTTCTGTGAATCATTATTGATAAGACACCACGATCAGTCATTAATTATCATTCAAAATCGGCAAAGTAAGAATATCTCAATTTTTTAAACCTTTAATAAAAGAATGAAAATGTGACATCCATATCAAGAAATATCCATAAAAATTATAATAAATTTTCTAAAATTTACCATTTGTATTCATTGCCGTTCAAAGATTTTGAGTAAAAAATCTTTAACTAAATTATTATTCAATAATAGGTAGGACTGAACACGGAATTTCACCCTTAAAATCTATATTCTCAAATAAATATAACCGTTCATTTTAAATAAATATATTCATTTTATTCCATTTTTAATTCTGACATTTATTTATCTTCGATAATGCTTAATTACAAATGAATAATCAATCGTTTTTTAAAGGGAAAAAATTAACATTTAAAATAGTTGTGATAAAATATATATATCAATGGAAACTTGTTTTAATGAATTGTCTGTAATGAAATTTATTTGGTAAGAAGCGTATTAGTCATCTGCCATAGTCTATTTTTAGTAACATCACTTCCTTATTTTGAAATTAATAATTTATTGAAATAAGATTAGAAAATCGTCTGAATTTTGATAACTAATATATTTAATCGGGTGTACTTACATTTGAGTCCGAGGGACAAAAATTAACTTGTAAAATTAGAAAAAACGAAGACATCGTTAGATTTATTAATGACAATTTACTTTTCTCAAAAGGTTATCTAGATGCTCTACGCTTTGATATGAAATTTTAAATATATTTTTTAACTTTTTGAAATATTTAATAAAAAAGAAAAATATTATTCATATCTTCGATATTCTGTTCGACAAAAAAGTATCACAAATTGTTTCATCACATGTTCATGTAAGATATTTTTAATATTTATTAAACAAGCTTTTTCCTCGGTCTCAGATGGACGAATACTAATGTTTTCAATATTAACTCAAAAATTCAAATGTTATATAAAAATTTGAATAAAACAATGTTTGATAATCTCTAAGCAAATATTGAAGTGATAAATATAGGGTTCAAAATCGCTGATAATCTTTTATCAATTTTTTCACCGGAATTCCACATTTTTCTATGGTAAATGTGGCTTTAAATGAACACTTGGATTTAAACTATTAATATATATATATATATATATATATATATATATATATATATATATACGTTTATATTATATATTATACACTTTCTCTTGTACTGCTATTCAAAATAGGAAGGGTTAAATTACCAAATCACTTCATCGAAAAGGTGAGGGTTACTTAGTTAGGGACTATTTTAAGCTAACCCAAAAACCAGATATAAATTTTTTATTTTGGTTGAGGCTAGAGCGATATTTTATTCTGTAAAATTAAATAGAAAAATAAATTAGTCAAAATCGTCGAGAATCTCTTACCATCTTCTTCGCCGGAATTCCAAAGGGTTAAATTATCTCGCAATAATTGCATTATCAGTGTAGAATCCTTGTAATTCTCTTCTTCGGTTAAATTATCCAATTCTCCAATCGCTTGATCGAATGCCGTTTTCGCTAGGGAACACGCTTTCTCTGGATTGCCCATGATTTCAAAATAGAACACCGAAAAATTCAACGCTAATCCTAATCGGATTGGGTGAGTTGCACTCAGACTCTCGGCCTCGGTCATGGCTGATTCGTATGCACCCAGACTCTTTTGGGCGACTTCTTCACGTTCTTTCTCCACGGCGAATTCTGCCCGATATCTGTAGTAGTCACCTTTCCTGAATTTGAAATTCGATTATTATCTCACTGTTTTATGTTAAATTATTATAAGAAACATTTTCAAATAAAAAACTTGGGATTCAGTATTCGATGCTTTCGGTAACAATTGCGTATCGAGCACTTTTACGACTTCATCGCATACTTCCGCCAATTCTTTCTCCACTTGTTTCCTGTACGCTTTGGCTAAATCGATCCTCATTTGACTGCTACCTTTCGCTTCTTCGCGTTGTTCGATTGTGCTCAAAATCCGCCAGCTAGCTCGTCGTGAACCGATCACATTTTTAAAAGCGACTGATAGTAAATTTCTCTCCTCGACCGACAATTCTGAATCTGATGCAGCCACACTCTTCATTGATTTTACCATTTCTTAAAATTAGGAAAACCATCAAAATTTATTTAAAAATCAATTATCAATTACCATCGTATCGCTCAGCTTGCTCCGCAAGTTTGGCACGATAAACATTTTCTTCTCTATCAGCCATTTGCTTATCAAATAAATGGAGGTAATAAACTAATTTGTTTATAAATAAGTGATTGAGATTCGTTAAAACAAATCGCGGAAAAATTTAAATTTGTTTAATACAATTCACATTTTTCAAAAAAATATTTTTTAAATTAATTTTTTGTTAATAATTTTATGATATTTAATTAATATTCATTTTTTAATTATTTGAATTTTTATAACGTAATAATGAGAATTAGATTTTAAATTTTATTTAAAATTTGTTACTTTTTTAAAAATTTTAAATATCGAATTAATTCACATTTTTCAAAAAAAATATTTTTTAAATTAATTTTTTGTTAATAATTTTATGATATTTAATTAATATTCATTTTTTAATTATTTGAATTTTTATAACGTAATAATGAGAATTAGATTTTAAATTTTATTTAAAATTTGTTACTTTTTTAAAAATTTTAAATATCGAATTAGTTATATATTCAAGAAATAAGAAATATTTTTTAAATATTAAGGTAATACTATTTCCAACATTAATAAATGCTGTTGGTTTTTGATAATTACCAATATTTTTCAAACGATAATTTTTGAAACGTAACTGATTTTAACAAACACAAAACCTAACCTTCAAGCATACAAGTAAATCACTAAAATAGAAAAATAAACTTAAAATTTAATTTCAAAAATCAATGTTCTATTTTCATCATATTTACTGTTTAAAATCATTTGATTTTATATACAAAAAAATTCCAAAATTTTGGAATTTATGTATTCTGAAATCATTGATTAAATGTATCATAGGTTTCTATATCTGTGAACCAAAACAAGCTACGCAATATCAAATTCTTAGATTACTTAACTTTTCAGGTTATAATAATAATCTCGATAACACTATAATATATCAAACGTTTTGATAACATAAGGAGATTTATGTTAGTAGGAAAGGACTTACGAAAACTTATTTTACGAAAAAAATTATTTTATGAATTTTCACAGCTGTTGCTTTCATTCTGATGTTAGCTTTCATTATTTATATCGGCTTTCTATCCAGTTTGCCTTACTGGGAAACCAATATAATTCTTTGAAACTCGTCCTTTATGGCCTTTTGGTAGTCCTTTGCAGTTTTCGTATTGATTCGAGTTACCCACTACATACCAAAATTTAATGATAAATTTAAATACCAAAGTACTTTGAAAATGGAATTGACCAATGAATTTAAGGTAATAGGCTATTATACTGAATTGGCTGCAGCTTCCATACTTCAACGTGGCAAAAATCATTTTAGTTTTGCAGTACTGACTGACTTTCTTATATTTTTTGGACCCTATTAACAACATCAATATGATTTTTCGAACATTTATTAATATCACTAGCAGAATTGTCATAACAACAATTATTCAAACCACTTTTGCTATTCAACATTTTTCTTGATTAATATATTCCTGAGTTTCTTCCTAATTTTTAAAATAAATGAAAAAATTATTAATATTGATTAATTATCAAGATTATAATTTGTTAAAATTAAATCTAAACATTTAAACAATTATTACGACTGAAATCGTACCTTACATACAGTAGGAACACAATCGAAATCCATCAGAATAAATATATTTAAATTCTAACATAAATAATCAAATATTAAAACAACAAGCCCTTCACAACATATACATCTATTATATTCTGTTTGTGGCCCCATTGAACGTTGATTTTACTTTTACCTAAACATGCTCCACCGCCCGACGAAAATGCACCCATCAACTTCTCACTTGACGACTTCAACGGTGGACCACCAATTTCCTTCCAACATGATACATCCATTACTGAAACGGAGGCTCCTGAATCCCACAACATCTTCAACTCTGTCCCATTGCATACAACCCTGCTCCATAATCTGTCTTCTGATACACCTTCTTATTCTTCTCTGTATTTTTTCTATCTCTGAAATTTATTTCCTTTATTGATGCAACCCGACGGACGAGATAGCTATCGTGGGTTGCGGACCATTTTTTTCTTGCTTCCAAAATTGAACTTCTGAGTTACTGTCTGAATCATTAAAATCATTGATGTCTTCAATTAAATCTTCTTCTTCTTGTATGCATAAAATTGGTTGCGAGGTGGCTTCTCTCTTATTGGATTTGTGTATTTTATAACAATCTCGAAAATTATGACCTTCTTTCCCACAAACTAGGCATCTTCCATTTAAAGGACAGTCAGTTCTTCTATGTCCCGCTTCTCCGCAACAAAAACAGTGACCCGGTTTTAAAAGATCAGGCCATGGTTCTTGTCTTCCCCAAGCTCTATAACAATATCTCTTGGCAATCGACTTCATTGATTCGTTCGGGAAATTTCGCTGTTGGTTCGGGAGTATTGGCTGATTATTGGAATTTTCATTTTTCATTATTAATTGTTTGTTTTCCCTTCCTTGTTGTTGGTGAAATCCCATTTTCCGAGGTTGATAATTATCCATGTTTGGTTCTCTAACAGCATCAGAATATCTCATCCTATTTGGTAAAACTGCTGCGACTGATTTATGAGTCAATTGCTCCAGCATACTGGCCATTGTAAGTCTCTTTTCTGACGGTATATCCGGTTCTAAAATAAATGCTTCTCGTAGCTTATCATTATGTATGCCATGGACTACAAATGCTTTAATAATTTCATCCATTGCTTCTGGCGTCTTAAAAATTTCGGTAACTAATGATCTTACCCGTAACTCGAAACATTGATATCGTTGGTCGTGTCGTTGAGAAACGTTGCTCAGCTCCTTGACTTTGTCCACGACACTCCTCGTTTTAGTAAATGTTGATAGAAACCATCTAATCACTTCTTCGTTCGACAAATCTTTCCGATTAGCACTAAATTCGTTCCATAACAGATGGCAGTCCCCTCGTAGAAGCATATCGAAGGCAAATGACATCTCCATTTGGTTGAATAACGCAAACTCCTTTGTTTCGTCCAGCCATTTCCCTGCGTTATCCGATTTACCATCAACAAATGATACCTTCGGTGCCAGTGCTTCTTGAGCAGCAAGTGGTAATTTTGAAAATAATTTTCTTCTCTCTTCCACTCTGTTCACTGCGCAAATCACCGGTTTGGTTTCGAGATTTGAGTGGCTGTGGTCGTCAGTAAGAACACAATCGAAATCCATCAGAATAAATATATTTAAATTCTAACACAAATAATCAAATATTAAAACAACAACAATAATTGAATATTAAAATAACATTCAATTATCCAACTCATACAAACATAACACACACTACAAATACTACCCAAAGCAAGCATAACACCCGAAAACATAAATCGTGAAGAAAATAATAAATTACAAAAATCAAAACATAAAAGACAGTTAAAAGGAAAATTTATTAAACATAAAAAAACTGTTGTGGCATTAGGAGCGGTGTTTGTCTGTCTGAGAGTAAAGATCGATACAGTGGTTTCCTGCAAATGAAAAAAAAACAGTTTAACAAAAGTTACTCTACGAACAACAAAACCACCTTCAGAAGATTTCACAACAATCTAGTAGTCGAACTCTACAACTTCGTATCGCCCCGATGAGCCTTCACCTACTGTCACCAGAATTGGAGAGTTTCAGTTGTCGAAAGCCTCCATTACCCTGGTGTGAATCCATGAAATAATAACAATATTAAATCTCAACCCTCAAAATTAATTAGAAAATTACCGTTTTTACAAAATTTAATTTTAGAGTGGTGATTCAGAGGGAATCAGTAGTCTACTGATTCTCTGACAGCCATGGTCGAAGAAACCACACGTCTACAACAGATAAACAATGAACTTCCCTCCTGTAGTAAGTAAACAAATTACTATAAGGTCGATAATTGTACCCGTGAGTTATCTACAATGAAAAATAAAAATCAATAAATTTCTATCACACAGAACAAGAATACTTATCTCGTGAGAATGAGGTAGATAATGCGGTTGGTTAGAGAAAATTGAATCAATAGCGTGGTAGAAAAGTATAGTTGTTGCTCCCACGCGTAGAGAGCCTCCGAAGGTCTAGGGTCCTCCACACAACAATCTTAGTGTATAGCAGACCGATTTCACTCACAGATACAAATTCCAACATACTAAACCAAAGCATCAGAACACATGCATTTATTATATAGTTCACGTTTGTCACATAATTCCACCATTCATTTATTGCTTCGGTAAATTTGTTGAGGTAATTATTAAAAAATAGACCTTGTTTTAATTAATGAGATTTATTTTATCTTTTTATCAAATTAAATATAATTTATATATAAATAATTAAATTAGAAATAACTGGAAAGGTAAATAATTGTCGTGCTCCCCTTCAAAACAATATTTTCGTTGACTTTGAACCCCCATCCGTTTTTCTTAGAGTTCAACGGCAACTCTAATTCTCACTACTTCTCTACATAGACATTCACTACACTTGGGGAGTAGACGTGCCTCCTTTGCTTACATCAACAAGCTGTGTAAACATTAGAGCGCCTTCAGGTTCTTAACCAGTAACGAGGATGTCCCGACTGGTGGCTGAGCTTCTAGAGGGGATGATTTCAACTTTGTCGACTCAATTCCTCAAATTTGATTTTATTATCTCATGCCAGACAAAGATATCTCAACGAGACAAATGACGGTCAGCCCACGTGGCCCTATGCATTCTATGGTCTGCCTGCACCATATCCCCAAGGTCTTGTCCGAACAGTAACTTCGCCTTTATTTACAACTATGTTGCACTCATGTATGAAACTTCGTATCTCAATTATATTTAACGAGCTAATTATATATACCTTATATTATTATATTTATAAATTCGATTGCATTTTATTATATTGGTTATATTCGTTTATGTCGGAGAACTATTTTTCATCGTTTGATTTATGTTTAGGGCAAACTGATATTTTAGATACGTCAACCCACACTCTGAGCGATAGCAAAGCATAATCTTTGCGTGAAATTTGAAACTTGACTTCAATTTTATAATAACGATCGACTTTTTGAAATAACAACTTCGACCCGAATTTCCAACTTCATTTTTATCATATACCATACTAGTTTACATTTTGATTATGTTATTTCAAGCATTATCTCGAGGTTAACTTTCAAGTTTAACTTCACTCTTTTATTTCTTTCAACCATCATCAATTGTAGCCCTGACGAGGACTGTGTCTCATTCCCTCATAACACCTTGACATCATACCGCTCATATTTCAGCTCAAATCTTTATCAACACAATTTCTCGTTTTAGAAAATTTCTTTTGATCACATTTAACTATACATAGAATCCACTTTAAGGTCATAAAACTTATAGAATTGTAACCACATAAATTATAAAACTGTGAGGAAAATTAACTATATATTACTATTTATATTAAATTATCATATTGCATATATATATATATTAAATTGTAATTTGGATCCAGATTAATTTTATAAACTCCTGATTTGTTTTAATATTGTGTTTTGGCACAAATTTTGAATAATAATAAATTTTGCAATATTTTGTGTAATTCTCTTTATAAT
>MQRK01175801.1:18960-43988 GCA_001938485.1 Girardia tigrina
GAGAGTTTTGCTGAGAGTTGTCCAAAAGACAATTCTGATTGTAATGAAAATAAAAGTTTGAAAAGCCATGTTGGTGTTCTTAATATTCATAAAGAATGTGTCAGAGCAATTCCGACAAACAAATGGATTATTTTAAAAATTGGGATTGTTTTAAACTAGTTTTTGTTTGTGATTTCGAAAAATAGAATTTAATAAGAATGAAAATTTATTGGCGATACGAACGCATGTGAAGTCAATTGGAAGAACATGCAATGCATGAGAAATGTTTCGTTCAGTGACTTGGAGTTTTTTGAGTGTAAATCAGTGATTTTTCATTGAAAAGTCATGACCAAGACGAATTGTTATGAAACCAATGTTACCTATGTAGCCAGATGAAGCAGCAGTAATTTTTCAGATAAAAATCGAGTCATATTTGAATTACCAAAGAATTTTAGAATTCCAGACGGAATCAAAAAATAAGTTGACTCTATTCGAAAGGGTTTCAATGGAAATGTCTTTTATATGTTTGGGACTGAGAAGTACATTATTCAGACGATCTTATTTCCGACTGAGACTGATGTGATTGATGCTCTATTCTTCGTTATTGGATTTCGAGTGTCAAAAATTAGTAAGCTAAAATTAATCTCCCGATGTGAAGACAATCTGCCAACATCACTGTGCAATAGCCACGCTGTGCCCGCCCAGTCATCAGTAGTCAAATTAAGCTGATATTTTACCCAAATGTGCAATTCTAGTGACAATACATGAATCAATTAAAAGACTTACTATCTTAATGATCAATTAAACATTTTGCAAAAATACTAATTTGCGATTTCTCCATATTTATCCCTCATTTAAAAAATTAAACAGAAAAAAATGAAATTAAAATTTGTATTTTTGATATTTATCCAAATATTATGAATTTTTAATATATTTTCGTTAAAAAAGTACATTTATGGATTCCTTAGTAATTATAGTTTATTTGGTTATATATTTTTCATAAATGATTGTGTTCCGAAGGACCATTTGGATGTATAATATTTAAACAGTTTGTATTTAAGTAAATTTTTGAGGAACACTTTTCATTTTTCTGCGTTCATTTAATAATATCACAATAAATTGTAAATATAAATACATAGTTTAATTAAATGTACATTTTATTATTTTTAAATATTATTCTTTTGTATTTTCAAAACTTTAATATTTATGAAAAATTCTTTTTGAGTATTTTTATATCTTGAATTTGATATAGAGAAAAAAGAAGATTTTCCAACTTATATTAATGATCTAAACACAATTAACAAAACCTCACATCTTGAATCACCATGGTCAATCAAAATGGAAGACAATTATATCAAAACAGTAACCAATATTATCGAAAATGACATGCAAGGAACAATATATAATAATTTCGAGCCATACACAGACATTATGATTTTAATTAGAGACAAAAACAACAAAAACTATGAAGGACCTTACTCAATAATCGATCAAAACAAACACTCTTTTAAATTAAACATTAATGAGGTTCCAACACAAATAAACGAAAAAAGATTAAATTTCATTTTAAGAAAAGAATTGAATGATGTCCAAATGTCCCTTCTGGACACAAACTTTAGAAGAAGACTAATGACAAAAGACCATTTAAAGAAGAAAAATTAAATAAAGAAC
This sequence comes from Girardia tigrina, assembly GCA_001938485.1. Lineage (NCBI taxonomy): Eukaryota > Metazoa > Platyhelminthes > Tricladida > Dugesiidae > Girardia > Girardia tigrina. The sequence continues at coordinate 20,611 of MQRK01175801.1, forward strand.
CCTAAACTTAAAACTCTAGAAACGTTAAAATGATCTAACCGAAAACACACAACAAACACAACACTCCGTTTTCTTAAGGGGGGGGCTATGTAGTGCGAGTTTTCTCCCACTCCTTCATTTATCATTTTTTATTACATTTTTTTTCGTCAGCTGTGTAATTTTTTTATTTGAGATGGGTGTCGGATGGTTGTGATCTGCATTGTTTTTTTTGTTATTTTTATTATTTTTTATCATTTTTTGCTATTTTTATCGTCATCATGGTATGTAAGGTTTGGTTTTATGAGTTTCAATTTAAACCATTTTAAGGAAAATATCGAAAAAGATCTATGTATTACATCAAAGGAAAAGTTCAAATAATCTGATCATTTCAAGAATACTTTTGAAAACCAACAGTATAGAATTTATTCCCATATTATTTTTTTAGATTACTAATTGTTTATTGTTTTTCTTTTTTTTTGATGATGTACGTTCAATTAACAAAAACAAACTACAATGTCCTCTACAAGAAAACAATTTTACTCAAATATTTCTTTTGGTTTTTTCTTTGACATTGACGAAGTGTTTCTGAAAGGCTCGCCGATTAAACAGCTTACCTATAAAGAATTATTATTCAAATAACCCATGGTAATGTGTGGTATTTGAATTTTTAATTCAAAAATGAAATCAATATTATATTGAGTCTTAAGACATGAATTTATGAAATTATTCGCTATTCAAAATTTCTTTTGTTGATGATATTTGACAACATTTATTTGACGAAGAACAATTCTGTGACTATATTAATCGTAAGTATTCGAATTACAATTTTATCAGTCGACTGAAATCATTCTACCGAATTTTTAATCCACCAGTTAGAACTAACTCTCGGCAGAGCCGTATTTTCGAACTATTATCTCAGCAGTTGTTTTTTGACGAACTATTATTACGACAGTGAACGAAAACACTAATTGGCCTATAGTTCCAGGTTAATTATTATCCTTATTGCAACAATAAAATTTTATAGGTTGTTAATTAGTTGTGTTTATTTTTTTATTATATATCAAATTCATTTAATTTAGTGTTTAGATTAGTTTGGTATAGTTTATTTATGATAGAACAGCGTATTCATCAATTCAATTAGTTTGGTGAATAAGTTGTTCTAAAATTTGATTTGTATGTCTTTATATCACATTTATTGTCTTTAATTATTTTACAATAAATTATATTTTTAAGATTTATAATTTAACATTAATTTATTCCTTTTGAATGTAACCTTTTCACCTTTAGTTTATGATATATTAAAAATGTTAAGTGAGATTTTACTTCAAAAATTTAGAAGAGTTTCCGAAAATCATCTCTATAATAATCTATATAAATTATCTCAAATTTATTATTTAGAGAAATTATGTACAGTGAAACCTCCCTATTTGGACACCTCTCGAGAACAGATAAAATTACAAGTATCATTTATGCCAGTGATTCAATGTAAGTGGATTAAGCTCTTGGATATGGACACTCTCTACTCTGGACAACGGACAAAGAAAATTTCAAAGTTGTCTTACACTACACGCAAAATGACCTTCAACAGCCGACAGTATAATTGTTGATTTTTGACATGAATTTCACATAGATGAGGGTTACACACAAAACTTTTTTGCATGAATGTAGAATTTAATGATGTTCTGAATTGAATGACATAACGATTACACATTAAATTCAAAGATTGGGTAATAAATTTGATGCAAAATAAATTAATAAATAGAAAACAATCAAGTAATGATAATAATAATGCATCTACGTCAAACTCAAAGGTTTCAAAACCGATAGAAAAGAATTAACAGTAGTCGAAAAAAATTAATTGATAAAATGTTATGAAACAAGGGGGACAAATTGTCTAAAATGGCTAAAGATTTTAATATAGGAAAAACGCAAGGGGTAAAATTTAAAGCAGAAAAGCTGTACTTTAAAATATATTCTATGTCATATAAATATTTGAAAAATAACGATCAAGAATTTTTAAAAAACAAAATTTTTTTTGTCAAAATATATAGTGATCAATTTAGACGGATCAACCGTCATCATCAGACTAAATTAACAATGATATACTCGCGTTTATATATAAAATCAATGTTTATGTAATCATTGTGTAATTTAAATAATGACAAGAATTTCAATAAAGTTGAAGAGGATGGTGTTTGCACATTGATTTTAGGATCAATGATTTGATCAACAAAACTTCACACATAACCTTCTCCCAGTAATTATCAAATTGTGAACACAAAATCTTAAAATACTTACATCAACGTTACTATTCATACAGTTTTTCTTATGTTGAGAAATATTGCTAGCACTTTCCCGGTAATTATGTTCCTGAATCCGTTTACAGAGATGACGGTATTAAATTAATAACATCAAATAGACTTATTTTTTCTTCAATCTTTGAAAGAAATATCGAAGCTAGAATTGGAACCCTAAACATGTTGATACCATTCATTATTAAATAAAAATCGTAAATTCGATGTTGAAAAATAAGAACCAATTCCCGAAAAGCAATCTCATCAACTAAATGGTATTCATTAACATTATTTCTCTATAATTCCAACAAAAATCTATAGTTTCATCTAAAGGAACATCTGTGACCAAATTTACAATGTCAAAAGATACCACGAAATTATTATTTACATCAAGATTAGAAATTACCTCAACAAACTCAAAACTATCTCTACAAGTAAATTCAGAAGAATGTAAAGGCTTTAGTTTTGAATCTAGATATTTAGCAATTATGTACTGGTAAGTATTAATCATTGAAATTAGGTGAAAAAATTGAATGAAAGAAGGTGATGATACCTTCAACATGGATAAATGAGTGCGTCAAGGTTGTGTTTTGGGCCGCTCCTGTTCAATATTGTATACGACACGGTTGTGAAAAGAGCAATATTGAACGGTCTCGAACTGTACGAAGTCCACGAATACAGCCAAAGGTATGCAGAATCATGGCTATACAATCCATGGGTGGTCGTTTCTCACAGGGAAGCCGAAAAAATCTCGGAGACCGAAACTATCCGACCCCGTAGGAGGCCTATCGGGGGGCTGCTAGTGATGTTTTAGTTTTGGTGGACCCTCTAAAGAGCCTAGAGGCTCAATACCATTCGAAAGAGATGGGAGGCCCACGTAAAAGACAAGAAATAATAGAAGAGACCATCATGAGAAGGAAGCTAAAATTCTACGGACATTAAATAAGAAAACAAGAACTAGCAAAGGTTATGATTGAGAGAAGAGTGGAAGGAGAAAGTCCAAGAGGAAGACCAAAGGGGCAATGGATAGACGATATAAAAGAATGGAGTGGATTGAGTATGGAATGTCTGATAAAAGAAGCAACAAAGAGAGAGATGTGGTGAAGGCTTGTTTATAATTATGTGCATCCACGGCCCAACGGCTAAGGTCAAAAAGAAGAAGAAGAAATCTTGATCTAACAACCGCACAAATTGTGTCATCGAACTAAGCTTTATGTGAAGGGGTGCCAGAAGAATTAATTTGGATTCTACCAATTGTGCAAAGGATATGTTGGCCAGTAACAATTTCATTCCCCGGAGACGAATCTCCTTGAATACAGCGTCTGTCTTTAACTTTGCTTGTGATTTACAAAAAAGAGAAAAAAATACACAAAAGAACAAAAAAAATTATATATATTTTTTTAAAATTTAACGTAAATTGTAATTGCGTTAGTAAAACTTGTGTTACCAAGACAAATTTGGAACCCTAAACATTATTTTCCAAATACCTTACTTTACAAAAGATTCATTTGTCAATGAAAGTCTCTGGAACGATATAACGAAAGAACGAGGAATAATTGAAAATTTCATTTTAAGATCTTATTTCTAAATCTCACATTAATTATATTTTTGTTTGACAAAACGTTTCCACTTGATCGTGCACTTTCAGATTGTGGTTGTAGTTATTCACAATTTGAGTCCTTTCCAAAAATGTGTATAATTCATGAGAATCTAAAATTAAGGAAAAATAAATTTCAGCATCTTTATTATGTGAAATCAATAGTAAAATAGAGTGGTGGAACGTCTAAGAATGCAATTTTTGAAAGACAGAAAAATAATACAGAACGATGTACTTTATACATTATATGTTTCAAAAGTCAAGGTTTAATAATTGCTATTCAATTCTCTCATACAACATCACATACGGTATGACGCTATTGTCGAAGTTGATCTGATCCACTTGTTCGTCACTCATGAGATACCATTTACCTTTATGCTTTCTATAGGTCACATAATGACCCCCTGATATTGATCCATTGTGAGTCACAATAGAAACCAATTCGTATTGTTCTTTTGATCTGAATTTGTTTCATTATTGACACATTCCATATGTATATAATGTTACCTACCTTATAAATACATTTTTGCACTGAATGTGCATCCATAATGTCATATGTGTTTTATACTGTACATAATATTCCGGTTTGTACATTTCTCCCCTCTCGTAGTCCCATTTATTAGCCTGAATATGAATCAGTAAGACATCTGGAACTTGTTGATAGAAGAACATTTGCGTTGTTTTTGAAGGATCATCATCAATTATTGTTGGAGAGAAATGTTCTTTTATGAGATATTCTAAAGATTCTCCGGGTCTCTCTAATTTTAATAAAAAAACATTTTTATTAAAACATAATTAATCAAATAAGATTTCGGTGAAAATTAAAATAAACTTGAATAATCTCCGCATAATCCTACTGATATTCCGAGATGGTTTTGAATCTTGTCCGGAATATTCACACCAAAGAATCTATGAATGAGCTGAAGTTTCATCGGGATTTGAAACTAAAAAAACATATGTAAATAAAATTTTTATTCTCTATTTAACAGTTTATATGGTAGGACTAGTAATACCAATTAAAATTAATTCGAATAATCTTTACACGAAAAAACCATGGACGATGTAAAAGGATATAGAAGTTTGTCAGGGATGCCCTTATCACTGAACCTGTGGATGCGTTTGACTTCCATTGCCATTCATAACTGGAAACATCATATAGATTTTTTTCCATCATCCTGAACATACATATCTCTGTTAGGTCTTTAAATAAGGAGGATGCCCAACAAAATGCTTTTTTATAATCGATCTTTGTAACCATCTTTTGCCTTATGGACTGCTTCAAACTTATTTATAAAATATCTAGTAAGCAGACAGAAGACAACGATCTACTGTTTGGATTTACTTATTTCGTCCAATTTAAAGAATGTCTCAAATTCTTCAATAGACATTTCCACATTGTCATCTTTCCTAAATTTTTCAGGTTACGTTTGATTCATGAAAATATCAATTAAAGCGTGAGTCGCCATCTTAATTGCATTTATATCTTTTTCAATACTAAAACTTGATTGTCAAAATTTTCATTAATTTTTGAAATTATAATATTAAATTTTCTAAATAAACTATTTGGCAAGACGAATTTTTAACTTACTACCAATAGCTATTATTATTAAAATTGGAATAGAAGAGGAAGTATTTTTCAAATTTGTGGCTTAATAAATTTATAAAAAATATAGGGTGTGTCATAAGTCCCTACGAGTAGAACAACTTAAGGCAATAAGGTAAAAATTTTTATTGAACACAACATGATCGCAGGAATCAAATGTCATATGGCTCTACCTGTAAACCGTCATGTGCAACACAGAGGTGGAGACGCCGGAAGGTACGCGTATTCATTCGTTCCAGTAGATTTCGAGGGAAGTCAAGAAATGTAACTGTAATAGCTGCTTTCAGCTCGTCCACATTGGCAGCTTTGGTTTGAGAATGCTCCACAGGGCATTATCGCAGGAGGTCAAATCAGGACTCCGTGGCGGCCAAGGCCGTATTTTCCAACCCATCTATCCTGAAAAGTCTGCTGAAGGAAGTTTCTTGTTGCGTGAGCCGTGTGAGCAGGCGTCCCATCCTGCTGGAAGTGAGAGGACAGGAGAATGCCTTTACGTTGTAAAGCAGGAACGAATTTTGACTTTAGCATGTCGATGTAAGACGCAGATGTAACAGATCCATGTATAAAGAACGGTCCAATCAAATGTGAAGCTGAAATGGCAGCCCATGATGGTGGATGCTGCTGCACTTGTTCCCAAAAATAAGGGTTTTTCTTGGACCAAAACTACATCATAATTTGGCACATTCATCTGTGAAGAAAAGCTTGCTGCGTCTTGTGTTATTGTCATATTTCGCTAAGATCTGCTAGCAACACTGTACACGAGTAAAATGGTCTTCCTCAATGTGGTACTGCACCTTCGTTGGCCTCCAGCACTTGTAACCAAGATCTTCTTTTATTATGCTGTGAAGTATCTTTGTAGGGATATCCAGTTCTTCAGCTCGCTGCCGTATAGACAAACATGGTTTCGTTTGTAGTGACTGTTCCACATTGTCTTGTTCATCACCCCGTTCCGTGGGACGCCCACCTCTAGGTAAATCCAGAATGGAACCTGTCTGAAATAACTTTTCTTCCCATGTTTGAATAACTCTGGGATCTGGAGGCTCGCCTTCAAATTTTTTCCTAAATTTTCTCTTCATATTCTTCACTCCAGTCACAGTACTGCCATATTTGTGGTACAAGAATGCAGCCATTAAGCTATATTCTAAAGAGTAAGAACTGCTATCAGTCATTTATCAAAAGCATTCTCAGAAAACTCCTGGCTCTTCGGATCACTATTAAGGACGCTTGTTCTCAAAAGATCGGTTTGGTTATGGGAACAATGATCTGCTGTTATCAAAGGAAAATTTGAATTAACGATATAATGAAATCATGACGAAATGATGCATATAAACAAAGGTTGAAGGATTACGCTAAATTACTAAATTACAATTTATTATTAATCTATTAATTTACAAGTACATAATTAATTATTCGAATTATCTAATAACATAGATTTCAATATTTTAGTCACACCCTGTATGTTTGATTATGATGAAAAGGGATTTAAGCAAAACTACCATTGCAACAAGAGGTCCTATGGACAAATTCCATAATTATCTTGTGCCAGAAAAGAATTAGAAATGAGATAATAAAATTTTTTTCTAAGATATTTAAAATATCTTCAGACATGATGCAACTATAGGAAATGTTGTAGGGTTAAATTGAATGTGACATTAAATTTCATAATCTTGATTTTGTAAAATAAATTAATAAAATTTTGTACAATTAATTAAAAAGTTAATGTTACTTTAATAAATATTTAAAATCAAGTTCAGTGCGCAGGGTAAGTCCATTCCCTAATATGCAATTTTTGTCAGTATCTTTGTTTTTCCAGTAGTCTCTAGGCTGCCATAGAGACTGACGGTGGTCGCGGAGTTACTGTTATGCGGAACACATTTTTTATTTCTCATTTTCATCATTAAATCATTGAAATTTGTTAAACTAATCTTTTTCTACAAATTTTTGCTCCTCAAAAATCATTTTTTAATGTAAAATTATGACACACTTTTCACTTTTCGAAACAATTAAACAGTGAATACAAAAAGAAATATATTCAAATCAGTAAACCTCATAAGGAAAAACAAAACTTTATAACGTCAATACTTCCGCGAAAAATGTCAACAATTTCAATACCTTTTTGAACCATTGTCTTGAAATATATTATCGTGTTGCTTAGTTTCATTCGAAACGGGTGTTCGGGATTTGCTGGTAAATACTCATTCTTTTTACAATCATTATTTGAGGCCCTGATGAGGGTCACTTTACTTTCCCAATATAATTGATTTTCCGAAGGAATACTCTAATTTTTGATTCTATTATTAACTTCATTCTCAGGTTCGTTGAATTTTGTTGAATCATCTACAATACGCACACAACATTCGCGATATATCGCACGATACGGCTGTCGAGTTGGCCATCGATGAAAAGATTCTCGTACACAAAATTAATCGAAAGTTTGATCAATTCTTTCCAATTTTTTTCTTTTACATTTTCATTCATTGATTTTTGATTTGATAAGAAAAATTCAAAAAATTGAAAATACAACATTTCTAATTGAAACTTTATTTTTAAAAATTCTCAACAATTCTGCGGAGTTTCCGCTTTTTACATTTTGACATATTAAAACAATCAACAAACATATATATGAAAACATATGAATATGAAATATGGAAAGCACACACACACATATATATATATATACAATTAAATTATAGTTAATAATTAGATAATTAATAAAATATAGTTTAATTTTAATTTACTCATTACTAACTAATTATTTTAGATTTTCTTCCCTGATAATGTTTTTATAAATATTTGTGACATTTTAAGAGATGAATTCATGACTTTTTAAACTATATCGCAATTCTGTTCAAGAGAGCGACCGCATGCCTCTGCATCATTAAAATGGTGCATTGAAAATGGATTGGGACCCCGGAATTTCATTATTTATACAATGATTAAATTTTAATTATTAGATTTTTTATAAATATTTATATTATCGTTTCTTACAGATTGCATGAAGAATGCTGGCAGTGAGAATCAAAAACAGAATAGCGGTTCTTCGAATGGTATCAGACGGCATTCTCAGAAAACTCCTGGCTCTTCGGATCACTATTAAGGACTCTTGTTCTCAAAAGATCGGTCTGGTTATGGGAACAATGATCTGCTGTTATCAAATCTTCGATACATTCATAAATTTTCTATTGAATCTGATATGTGATATCAAAGCCATGACACATTTTGAATTACTGCTGTTCGTGCATGGCACATTTTAAATTCTTCAATACAATGTAGTTAATATTTGCTTGGTGCATCACAATTTCTTTTACAAATTGTTGTATATATTTGTATAAAACAATTCGTTAACAAAACATAAAAACCAAACTCTTTTCGAATCAGTCTACAAATTATTTAAAATCTGGCGAAAAAATATATAAATCGTTTCCGATCAGTCGACAAAATTGCTTCAAAATTCAGTCGTTAAAATATTCAATTTGATTACAGAAACTTTATTTAATAAACTACTCGATTATAAAGCAAATTCGTTCTTAAATTCATTAACAAAAAATTAAGACATTAGTAAAATCCGAATTTGTTGTTTTTTTCCATTCTTTTTATTAGCTTACTTTCTATATATGTATGTATATGTATCTTACATACATATATATATATATATGTATGTATGTATGTATCCATGGAATTTAGAAACCTGTTTTTGAAGGTTTTTTACTCAATCGATTTTCTTCAAACTTTGTACACTTACTCATTCTCGATGATAATAAATGATTATGTAAAATTTTGATCAAAAAACCTTTTTAAGATCCCAAAATGGGAAAAAAACGGAAAATTTGGAGTTCCCGAACAATATTAATTGCAAGATATTTACTTATAAATTATAAGTAGTTTATGATAATTTTTAATTTGTTTTTTTAAATAAATTTTTTTAAATTTTAAAAACTTTGTTTGTAAAGTAGAGTTCTGTCTGCATAAAAAATGAATATAAAAAATTAATTTTTTTGATTTACTAGTTATCGTTTAACAGTAATTTTAAATAATCAGCAAATAAATCATTGTATTATTATCAATCCAGCAAAGTATAAACATTGAATCGATCAAATTTTCAAATTAAAGGACGATTCATAGTTTTCTGGAATGATAAATTTAACTAGATTGCATTTTAAGCAAGAAAAACAAAGACATTTGGAATATTTAAATATACATAATAATTTCTAATATAATAAGAATCTATTTCAATTACAGAATACGTCTTAATAATTAAAAATCAAATGAATCGTCTTAATAATCACAATCAAAATGAACCGTGTAATTAGAAAATGTGATATTTTTAAAAATTATTTAATGAAAATAACTCACTATGATTAGTTAACCAATCAGAGTGAGCCAATCTATTTGTTGATTTTTCTTCATTTTTCAACACTGTTTATTGCAAGCTGATTTGGCAAACTTTATACACCGATATAATTGTTCAACCCTTAAATCCAGATTATTGTTTTCATTTTATTCTTTTTTTTAAATTAATTTAATTACATAATATTGTTTATACAAATATTCAAATACAGTATTTACAACAAAGAGAGACAAATAAAGTTGTGAATTGGGATTCAAAAAAACGATTTTAAGTCTTCGAAGTACAATATGAAAACGATTCAAACTTGCGTGGCTATCTTTGGACAAGAGTGGAGTCATATAAGTATAAATTCGTTTTGCAAATCCAAAACACCTTGCGTTTGATAAATAATCTTGTTTTTACTTGTGTCAAGAATTGAACTAGGCTTTTTGGATGACCTTTAGTAATTAAGATAAGCAATAAATCAGATTGTATTATATCTAATTTCAAACAAATTTTCCTTTTTTTGTTAACTCATTTCACAGATTTACATTATTTATATATTATTTTATTTTATCCTTTAAATTCTAATAATTTTAAGCTGAAGATGAAACAATTTTTGATTTATTATTGAAGATCGCTATTAACAGTTCTGATGATAAAACTTTGTTATTCCCATATATACATTTTGAAATCCCTTGGTTTGAATATTCTTGACGCATTTATATGGGTCTTGTATATATTTATATATGTGTCTTTCTATAATATTCAACCAACTTTAAATATAAGATTTGAATGATAATAAATTTTGATAATAAAATTCTAAACAATATAAATATAAAAAATATAAAATTATTAAAAGAAAACAAACTGTACCTCCGTATTTCGTACTTGCTTCAATTCATCATTGGTAGCTTTAATGAGTGCTGATAGTAGATCAAAAGCATCCTCAAAAGGGTTATAAAACAAATAGTGTTGAATAAGAATAAAGCTTGATCATACCTGCTGGTTTAGTTTGTGCCAGCCAATTGAAGAAAACAGTTGACTTACGAGATCAGAATTTTCATTTACATTTTTAGTCGTGTTACCAGATTTATTTACAGCTAAAAACCCATTAAAGTTGAAAAGGATAAAATATCTAACCGTGAAGAATTTCAAGGATACTATTTAAAATATGTGAATGTGAATTAACACGTTTCATAAACTCTAGTTTTTCTATTACCATGTTACTGGATGCGATTGCTTGAACCATTGAGTTCATATAACAGATCAAACTTGGATTTCTTAAACCACTTGGAAAGTCTGTAGAATATTTTCAAAAATAAAACTATGACAAATCTTCCGTTTACCTTCCATTAGGTTACAGAATATGAATTCTGAAGAAGTAGAAATTATTAAACTATTGTTAGTTATAATCTTAAAAATTGTAAAAACAATCTTTTTCCAAATAAAGAAATGGAGTTTTCCATATCGAATAATAAAAAATTCATTTCTCAATTAAATCTTTTGGAATACCTTTATGGCATAATTTTAGTAACATGTTCCATTAGACCGACATGTTGACTACCATTCAAAACAATAGACCGACATTGCTTAATTAGAGTGACATGTCGGTCTATTAGACAGGTCTGGTAACAACCATTTAAAAACAAATAATCATCCAAATCAACCTTTGTTCATATCACCAGCCACTCACCCACATAGTGAAGAAGCTAAAAAGAAGTTTTCAAAAGTCTGGTTGGACAAATTCCTGGCGCGACACAACATTGTACAGCGTCGTACCACAACTGTGTTCAAAAATACACCACATGACTAAATTGAAAATCTTGTGTCCTTTAAAGTCTATTTCCCAGAAGTCACAGCAAGAAAACTATGAACTGGAGATAAATTATGAAACTGACAATACTTCTGTCTTTCCTGATCCCACACCATTAACTGTTCTCGCACATCGTGGGTCAAAGGATGTTGCTGTTTCCAATTGCGGATTTGCCAAGCTGTTTGGATCACTGCTGTTTGGACTTCCCTACCGAATTGAGCCAAATGTCTTCTTTACACCAAGATCAATTGCAAGTGAAAATTCCCCAATTGTAGACTCAGTCCAGTGTAAAATTGCTCTTTACCTGGGCTGGAAAATCGTGGATGGGTGATAACCTCACAATAGATTATCTCGGATGTATTATGGGCCGTAATCCTTTCCAAAAACAACTTTTAGTATGGAACGCTTTTTGATGCCATACCAATGTGAATAAAAAAAAACAGTTCTTCACCCTCTGAAAGTTGATGTCGTAGTTGTTCCTGGAGGTTGTACTAAATTCATTCAGTCGGCAAAAGAGTCCTGGAATATACCTTTCAAGAACAAAATTTCTGAATTACACCCTGTCTGGATTTCGTTGCTATCGCCTTTTGAAAGAGCCAGGAACGGATTCTTTAAGTGCAACCAAAAAGGCTGAAGACATTCTCATTAACCGTGCTCAAGCAAAAAAGTTGATTATTGCAAGTTAGCTATTGTAGAAGTTTTGTCCAGCAGAACTTCATCTGTCGTAAAAGGAGTTGTTCAAAAGATCAAGAGGAAGTAACGGTTACTTTCTTATTGGTCGAAGGCACTGCGTGTGAGTAAGCGGATATTGAAGTGAAACATTTCTCGAAAGCATCGTTCTGACAAGCATGGAGAAGAGACAAAGAAAATTGTGGAGCCGTTTTTAGCTCGTGAAGACATAAGTATAATGTCCTCTGGACAAAACGAAGTCAAGGTTATTAATGGGACTCTCTTTGCATTACGTATTAATAAATCAATGAATTATGTTAAACATCTTATGATAAATGTTCTTATGACATTTTTGAGCTAATCCTTTTGAGGAGCGGCATTACTGAAGATATTTATAAATGTTTCTAAACTTCTCTCATCATTTCCATCACAGAATACCATTCTGATTTATGACATTTGCCTGCCTTACAATTATAACTTAACTTGAAGTAAATAGTATTTTAGAATAAATATGATTAAATTAAAACAGATTAAATTAATAATTTAAAGTAAGAACTTATAATTTAAATTGGATTAAATATTATTTTTAATTTAGAGCTTTAAAATTTAGTAGGAATTTTAAAATAAAAGATTATTTTTAAAACAAAGATTGTCGTATTTATTAATAAATTATAAAAGAAGTAGAAAATTTGTTCGAATATTGTTTATAATAGAAATTATTATTTTTCCTAATGTGACATCAAGTAATAATATTTCTTACAAGACCAATTGAGTGTTTTAAACTGACGCAATCTGATACAGCTTAATTACTTCCCAACAAACTGAAATTTCCAACGTTTATGATGTTTCGGAAACTCCAATACCCAAATGACCACTTTTAAGATTCGAAGAAGATACGACTAACCTGTAAAATAATCCATACTAAACTCTAGCAAACGAAACCTCTTTCCGATCTGACACAGTGGAATTTTCTCCTGTAATTTGCTACTGCCTGATGACTTTCAAAAGAGAAACAACAATTATTAAATTGTTTTCTTTGAAACTCATTTTCATGTTTTTTTGGTCTTTCGTTCTTCTATTTATTCAATTTTCTGTTCGACAGTTTTTTATAAATACGTTTTATTCTAATTTATAATTGCAGTATTTATTTTGTTGAATTTCCATGAATCAACATTTCTCATTTATTTGTAGGAGGAATATTTTAAACTGTATATGAATGTGGTGTGTTAATTTGTGTATGTTGAAATTGTGATTCTCTCACCCACGTAAAAATTGGTGTTTTATTGTATTTGCGATAACTGCACATTCTAACAGAATTCTAATTTTAAAAATTAATATGATTTTAAAATTTATTAATCCGATAAGTTTAAATTAAGATAAATTTCAATTATGAGTAATCTTTTTCGAAAATTTCAATTAAAATATTTAAAGTATTAATGAGAGACATTTCAGAGATTTGTAATAAATTTAATTATTTTTTATAATTAATTAAAATATTTTTCAAATTAAAACATAAACTACGTAAGCTTTTGTAATATAATTGTATTGAAAAATATTTTTACTTCGTGAATTTTAAATGAAATGTAAATAAAATAATTTTCGATTGAAAAATACAAAATTGATTAATTTTATAACGATTCTCTAAATATTTTTAAATTAAATAAATAAATGTTTTTGAGAAATAATGAAATTCTTTATTAAAAATTAAGAAATAATACTAATTAAAATGATGACATATGGTGAAGGAACTTTCGAGAGGAGTCTCAGAGATTACTTTGATTTTATTGATAATAAATGTTTTAATAACAATTGTGTCAGTGTTCTTAACAATTATACTATTAGACCTTATTCGCCTCTTCCGAAGACTGACTTAAATAAGATCCAAAATGTATTGTTACACTTTATTGCTATCACTCTTCTGTTAAATATGAATTTGACGAAATAAGTCTCTAATTTTATATATATCAACAGTATTTATAGATAGCTTTATATAAACCATAGCACCACAAACAACTTAATCTAATCTTTCAATAAAACCTTTTATCATAAAATAATATAATAAAATATAAACTATACTTTCCATTATTCAAAAATTTATTATCAATAAAAACATTTTATAAATTCATAAATGTAATTTTTTATTTATTCAGTACAGTGAAATCTCTCTATAAGGAGTTATTTGGGACCGAGAAAACTACCTTTCTAAGAAAAGTTACTTAGAGAGATAATGAATATTAATATTGAATTAATGAATACATATTATTCAATAATTTAATTTATATTCATTATCTCTCTAAAGGCAATTTTTCTTATAGAGGTAGTTTTCTCGATCCCAAATAACTCCTTATAGAGAGGTTTTACTATAGTAAACTTTTTACATTATAATTTATTAATACATAATAATTAATTTACCTTTCAATTCTTCAAATAAATTCTGATTATTAAATTAATAAAAATATAAATGACAGTAAAATAATAATATCTGTTAAGATTTTTATTCTGTTAAACTAAATTCATTGTAAAATCATCAATAAATTGTTGTGGCATTACAAAATATTTGATATTTATGTTGTACTTACATTTTTAAGACTGTTTTATAAACAATTATTAATAAATATTTGAGTTTTACTAATTTGCGACACTTTGTCAGCGGTAAATTCACATATGGCATATTTTCACATCAATATTAAGAAATCGATAATCAATTTTTATTATACTTCAATTATATATAAAAATATAATTGTTAGTTAAATCAATATATGAAGTCATTAATAGCACAATAAATATATTTTTATTAAAAAATTCCAAAAATTTTTCGATTTCTTTCTCTAATTTAATAATTTTTTCATTGATCTCTATTATTTAAAATTATTTCAAAAAATCGAGATCAGTGCTCACGAGAGTGACGTAAAGCGCATTTTCTATTTCTTAGATCTGTTTAAAAATACTGTAATCTGATTAGTCGAATAAAAAACTTGTTGTTCTGGTTGTAAATCTATTTTTCTGAAAAGTTTGATTTTTTTCAAATTTTACATTGGACCCTTTTTTAAATAAAAAAACTGCTAAACAATCGAACTATACAGTGTCTACGATAGCCATTTTACTTGCATATTATTACCCAAAAACGTCATTCAGACACCATATCGAAAAATATTTTTTTCAATTTACACGTATTATGCCTGTGCAAAAGAAATAGTCCTCGAATAATTGGTCGGCTTAATGTAGTGATGAAAATTATAATATAAGCGCTTCTTGCAGAAAAGCCTGTCCTAAAAACAAAAAAGGATCGAGAATGCTTATGGTCATCTACGAAAAGCCGAATTGATCCCCGAATTGAAAATGAGGGTTCAAAAGAGATTTGGCTAATTGTTGTCAAAACACTTTATAATATGATGAAATTGCTCGATGATGCTCGGTCAGAAAAAAAAGATTCTGAAACGTGAAATAATACAATACAAACGAGGTTAGACTGTGCGACTTGGAACAATCTTCGTCGGGTGCCTAGGATCCTGGCCGGAACAACACGATAAAGTTTAATAATAATAACTTATTATCTATGAAATTATCGAGCGCAATGAAGAGAAACATGAAGCGTATGTGTGTTATACCCAATGTCAAGTATTATTGTAGCACATGGAATACCCACAACACGGGCCAGGGGAATCCACAGAATTAAAAGAAAACAAAACGTTCCAAAGCGACTAAAAAGCCTCCTGAGCGAATCTAGCTGTGGCTGAAGCAGTGCCGATTAAATTCGAATGAGTTATATGACGTTACGTTATGAACATTTCTTCAAGTGAAATTTCACCTCTGTAGCCATGAGAAATTCGTAATTATTTGACATGACTAAAAGCTTTAAAATTTAGAAAAAGCTAAAAATGATTTTTTAAAAAACAAAAATAAATTAAACAATTATATAAAACGGAAAAATGTTTACACAAATAACAATTGATATATTTTTATGGTAAAATAATTAATAAAAGTTTAAAAATAAGAATTTTAAAATAAATGATAAACGGATTAAAATTTATAATATCTTTAAAAAATAATTTTTTAAATAAAGTAAAAATTAAATTTTATAGTTTTATGATAAAAAATAATAGATATAATTTAAATATATGGTACATTTTAAAAATTACATCGAGAGAAAAATTCAATACTCGCAATTTTTGAGAAATGAATTAATTATCGAGAAATTTGTTTATATATGTGTTTTATTTTCATGAATAAATTTTTTCTGGTAAATTTGAATTGCGAACTTGTTGATCATGAAAGTGGCATAAACGTTACTTACTTGGAGACTAACGCTGTTTCGGACAATTTCCAGAATCATTTGCTACCTGAAAAATTCAGGAAAGGTGAAAATATGGAGATGTTCATAGAGAGAAGGGAAAAGTTCTTCTAATTCGCAGGAGTGGCAAAAGAGAAGCAAGAAATTCTTGTTTTGTCTCTTTAACAGAGACGTAAAAGAAAAATATAAGACCGTTGACAAGTCGACAATGCGACATTAAGTCTGAAATTTTTTATTTTTCTAAAATTTACTAGAATTTTTTTTCAGATTTATAAGATTTTTCATTTTTTTAAAATTTATTTTACAAATTTTAAATTGTATTAAAAATTTTAGTTTTAAAAAAATAACACTGAAAGTTAATTGTCTGAAATTTAGTTTTCTGAGACTTAATTTTCGAGATTTAATTGTCTCGAACAATGTTAAGATACCAATTTTTTATAATTTCACAGTCTTTAAAAAACCTTTAAAAAACCCTGTCAACCTAGTTTTTACTATTAAAAAAATAGACTTATTCTACAAAAACCAGGAAGATATTGTTATTTGTGATGAATTGGTTCTTCAAGAAACAGCGTATCTGAGCTCAAACCGAAAATCAATGAGAAATTATCTGACGACGGCTATTATCTTTCAAAATGCATTTCGCTTAAAAAATTATGTAGTGTTTTTAGGTCTGTTGATCAAAACATCATTAATCTTAATCTTCCTAAATTAAGAGAAAAAATTGAGAAATGTTATCCAGATGATTTTCATGAAATGGAAAAGACTACATCGTTTTTTTTCGGATGAAACCTGATGGAACACGGGCATCAAAAAAAGTGCACATTGGAATAAAGAGAGTAACGGTGTCAGATTCAAGTTTTTTGATTATTTACCATACTGGGTATTTTTATTTCAATATCTATTGCTTGTACGTTTTTGAACAATTTTCTTAACAGAATAAAAATGTTCTTCCGAATCGTCTTAGTGATTCTTAATAAGTGACTTGATCGTTTTGATATGTTTTGAATAGAAAATAGGTTTTCCTGAGTTTCCTGAAGAAAAATGACAACTTGTTTTAATGCGCCTGAGAACTGGGCTTTCACATTCAAACAAATAATAAAATTGGACGAAATGCATGCGCGATATAATTGAAACGTTTGTTGTCGAGTGTTCATATTACATCTTTCTATTGTCAGACGTCGTAATCCTTCTACAATAGGACAAGATACTCATGCAAAATTTTGATGCTTTTACATTTTTCCGTCCAACGTGTTTCAGAAAAACGGTGGTGTACGTGTAATACATTTCCTTTTAAAGGGATTCTGACGGAGAAAAATAATCCCCTATTTTATTGATGGAACTTTGTTTCTTATTTTTTGAACATTATTTTAATAATTGAAAAGCAGATTTAATCTTTGTGAGGAACAATGAAAAACGTTTATCATAAGATATTATTTCTCAATAATGTTTTGTACACCATTTTTTCAGCCTTCACATGACGACCATCATATGCTTGACCCATCATTTTAGAAGAATTTTAATAAAAATATTTCTGTTTCAGAATGAATTAAAATTCTCATTAAAATTGTGAAAAAAAATAAAATAGAAATATATCAAAAAATGTTAATAAAAAATTATATATAGATATATATGTTATATATGNCATAATTATAATTTTTTATATGTTGGAATTGAAATTCGTTTGTTTTAACGAATCAGTTTTGTATTTTTTGATATCCAATTAAGATAATTAGAGAAAAATTGATTTATTTTTCATTTAAGATTGAATGTCTAATTTAAAAGAACAGATTACTTTGCCTTTTGGCTATAATTTTAATGTGGATTATTTTATGAAGACATTTGGAGATAATCATGTAAAAATTTCCGAAGAAATCGTCTTACCTGCTGTTGCCTTTCAAATGGGAAATCCGTCAAATCCAGTCGTATTTTTCGATGTCAGTGTTGGTGGTCAGGATATTGGCAGAATACAGTTCAAATTATTTGCCGATATTGTCCCGAAAACAGCGGATAATTTCCGTCAATTCTGTACGGGCGAATACCGTATAGATGGAGTTCCTATTGGCGACGAGATTTTTGACATGAAGTGCGACAAAATTTCAGCTCCTACAAAATTTTGTGGAGACATTCATGGTCAATGGGAGAGAGAAATGGCCATCAGAGGGCCGAGTATATATCGGCAAAAACAATTTCATTTATAAAAGTATTTTGCTTAAAACAGTTTTGCATCCATACTTTCGAGTGAAACATATCTCAAAAGTTTTAATACAATATCAGATCATATTTTTATCAACAAATCTTAATGCCATGGTCAAGGGTTCAACTCTTGGTATATCAGCGGACTCAACAGCAATTAAAGAAAAAATCACTATCGTTTACGGATTTTATGATGTGATTCTTAAAACATCTCCACAAATATTAATTACTTCATTTTACATCCTATGTGATAATACATTTTGTCTTTTGAGCAGATGTTTCAAGACGGTTAATTAAACGGCAAACATGAGTATTGACACGAAAATCTAATAAATCCTTCTAGCATCCCATTATAAATGACAAATTTCTTAATTGGTCCAGAGGGAGGCAAAAATTATTTTCAGATTTTAATTTTAAAATTTTACTCTATTCATTTTATCTAAGAATTATTTTAATTTAACAATGATTTTGTTTACAAACATTTATTAAGTCGACTTAAAATTCAGCTTAAAATTATTTACTTTATCATTATTTTTAATATTCAAATATTTAAAGATTTACTATTTTAATAGTTTAAATTTTTTAATACATAATTAATCCTGCTCGAACAATTAATTATCGCGAACGTCCAAAATATCAATTTTCCATCTGAGTGGGAGAAACACATTTCCAAATACTAAACTATACATACAAAATTCAACATATTAATTTCAACATACTAAATTTAAAATATTCCTCACAATAAATAAATAAAGATAAAATATAAAGTTATTTACTTAATTATCATTGGTCATTATTTTCAATTTATTAATATCGATTTTCTAGTCTGGACTTTATACAGTTGATTAAGGTAAAATTTATTTGTTTGAGATATTATTACTTTTAATAATAAATTATAATTAATTAATGAATTAAATTGTTCAAAATTAATTATTAAATAAATATATAATAAAAGAAATAAATAATTTATGGTCGTTGTTTGAAACCAAAACCAATAAAAAGTCCTCAATGCTTATAACAAACGACAAAATTTATATTTGAAATATTATTTTTATTTTGTGAATAAAACATTAGGATGAAACGATGTTTAAAATGTTTTTCTTTAGTAGACCCTGTCTGAAACTTTATTGATATTTTAAACTTAAGAAGAATATCCAGACAGAGTTAGGCTAACTCTTTCCGGTGTAATGTAACCAAAAAGTCAAAATAAACTTTTTTAAGGCATGCAAGGCTGCACTCAGCTAATCTATTGGCTGACGAGGCCCAAGGTACCCTCCATATGAAGAACGAAGGTCTCTAAAATTAATGCTTTCAAATGCTCAAACTGATGACGTTGAACTACTGATCAGTGTAATTTATTTTTTGAACAAAATAAACACAATATTTTTTTATCATATTTTGTTTCATTTAAAATATTTTTCAAAGTTTTTTTTACTTTAGAAAATATTTAGCGAACAAATAGTGTTGAGTATTTTCTTATTAAATAATTATTTAAAATTTTTAAAGTTTCAAGAAAAGGTTTCCAACGTTAAAAGAAAAAAATATTTTTATAAAAAATAATCTAGGCAAGTACATATCACCACCACACCAATGTCATGATAGAACCCCAATTCTGTTCAATACGAGATTAAATATATGTAAGAATGAAGGACGGAAAACACCGGGACTGGATTGAATTCACATTAAACTGCTCCATACAATCTTCTACAGGGGTAACACTAGCTGAAGTAATATTTGGTCGGAAATCGAAACATTGGTGGAAAGAATTCAGGATATCCAAGCAAACAATATATAATAAATAAAGTCAAAGCGACATATACACAATATAGAGCAAAAGCGAAATAAGTAACAAAAAAGAAATTTATTGTAGGTTTTTACTTGGTTTTGATCGAAAGTGAGAATCATTCAAAAACAGCAGAGAGATATCTTGGACTGTCGAAAATAGTCTAAAAACGATATGGCAAAAGTTACGAACTACAACTGGAGGATGGAAGGAAATTATTTAGGCTCATTGAGTAGTTTAAAGTCTCCAAATCGAGGGGATGTGAGAAATGTTTGGTATGATGGGTTGTATATTGTAAATTATGCTGTCATTCAAAAAGATAATTTCCAAATTTATACAATAACTTTTAAATTGCTTGACGAAATTCAATTAAATTCAACAGAAGTTAAATTTAATTAAAATATATTAAATAAAATTTAATTAATGGTTGTTTAAATAAAAGAATTTGGCAGATATTTCAAAAAAGATACATTGTCGAACGATTTTGCGGATTCCTTGAAATTTCAATATAAAAGAAGATCACGGACTTTTACTATATATATATATATATATATATATTATCAATTGAAACACTGACTTCTTCTGAACAATTCATACAGTACGTATTGCCTATATGCAATTCGTCCATATGCAATTATTTCTTATATGCAACTTTTCCTGAATGATATAGACGAATTGCATATATGCAATACATACTGTTAAGATTTGCCTATATGCAAGTTCTTTTGTGGCACCAAGCGACTCGCATATAGACAGTATCTACTGTACTTATAAAAAACAGCAACCTTATAAAAGGCGATAAAACGATATTTGAGCTATAGGGAATTTTGTAGAAATAGAAACGATTTGAAATACTTTCTTTGGAGCAGGAGAGGAGACATTCAAATATAAGTACCAATACAAAAATATAAATAGGAATTTGAATTAAAAATTACGAAACAATAACAGTTATTATTCGTTGCATCTTATGAAATCTAATTAAGATTGTGCAAAAGAATTTTGTATTTGTAAAAAAATTAAAAAGTCTATTAACAGCTTAAGATTTACTTTGTGTTTATATTTATTGTAGTAAGAATCTTTTTATCTTGAGAATGGAATCTAATGTTGGATCTGCATGGAATTTAGGAACTGAATAATGAATGAGATATTTGGCAAATCTATTCCATTCAAAAGAAATCATTTAAAAAAATTGATTTTTTGTTGATTAAACCTAATTGCCAAAGACAGAGATTCACAAATAGACTCCACAAGGAGTCGGAGAAATGTTAAATGGATATCAACAAAGGAAAAAGAAAATAAAGGTCTCATAAAGCGGTAACAACGAAGTAAAGTGGAGATCGACACAGAAGCGGAGAAGCCATTACAAATTAAAAAGTTTAAGTACCTAGTCTCGACTATTACTGAGAATGGACAAACAGAAAAACAAACCCGAAACAGGATTGGTATTGTAGAAAGTTAAAATATTAGACTTAGTACAGTTTTTAACCTCCAAGAAATAAATCTCAAGAGCAAATAAAAATTACTAAGGTTAACGCCTGGGCAAAACTTTTTTGTGAATGAAAGAATTGGACACTAAATCAGAATAGTGTCGCTAAACTAGAAGAGACCCCGAAGAGAAAGAAGCTGAAATTCTAAGCACTTCAAATAAGAAAACAAGAAAATAACAAGGATATGATTGAATGATAATTCGAAGGAAAGGACGATATCAGAATATCAAAGTCTAAGAAATTCGTAAACTCCTCTATTTTCATTTACGAATTATATGAAAGTTGTACTAAATCCTTTTAGTAATGGACTCAGAATGGAATCCTATTATCCGTGATCACTAATTTTATGCGATTTTATAATATTTTGAGGCTTTGATTCTGATAAAACTTAAGTTTTTTGTTTTTGATGTAAAACGCTTTGGTAATGATTCTTTCCAATGATGTGGGATATTTTCAGAGATTTGACACATTATGGCAACAAATACCAACAGGGCTAAAGGTGGATGGACACTGAGAGTGGTATTTTTAATGTCAAAGAAAATAGCACAAGGTACATTTTATTGCTCATTGTATAAGTTAGGATGTTTAGATAATGTGTAATATTTTAGTTGTCAACATGATGATGAATTTTTTATCATTTTCGTCAAAAAGTTCCGAAGAATGTCCAAGTGGATTGTTGAATTCAACCTCCGTTTGTTACATGAATGCCATGATTCAAGCCGCTGCATCGAGTGATGTCCTAAATAAAGAATTTGAAAGTTTACAAACAAAGTATTCCAACTGTTGTTCCCTAAACCTATTTATCAACCTGCTTCATGGTGAAGTTTTACTACATTGTTTCAATAAATTCTCGTTTCAGGTGTGAATACGTCCGGTAACTCAAATAAATCTGTCCGACGAAATACCAAACTTTTACATGATTTGATCAAATCAATCAAATGGAACAAACCTTCCCAACAAGTATTTTGGAAACTAACATAAAAATATTTTATATTCCTGAAGGATGCGTTCGATCTATTTTCTGCTGTCATTAAAGGGATCGAGGAAGAAATGAAGAAACACGTTAATGAAAAAGTTAAATATAAATATATAGTTTTATGAGATATAATTCATGACAATATAATATATTATTCGGCCTGGTGAACACTAAGTCGATCGTTTTGAAAAATAATTTAGTTAAAGCTTTTTAATGAAGTTTCATAATCCTTCCTCAGTAATTATAATTTAATTTGTAAAAGAATGGAATGTTAGTTTTATAGGAAGATTTTTAAATATTTATGAAAGCATAAGTGAAAAGAGTGTAGATGAAGTTAATTTTCAAGTTACGGTTTTGAAATTAAGC
>MQRK01175815.1:339-14856 GCA_001938485.1 Girardia tigrina
AAAATTTAATGTATTGATTTTTGTACTTTTACACATGTGCAACTTAAAAAGCACTGTGCTAGCACATTAGAAATGTGTGGCAAAATGTGCACTATTGATTAGCACTTTCAAAATATTCCATGGTTACAACCGCCTTGGATCACTGTATCCATTGCTAATGAAAAACGTCCCTTGGTTACCGTTACTATGGTAACCATGACATTGGTTACCATCACCAAGTGAACCGGAACGGTTGCTACCGTTGCTATGGTAACAGCGACCGTTGCTAGGGAGCCGCCGACCAATCAGAAGCGTTTCCAAGTGTACTGGAACCGTTGCTAAGGTGATCGCTACCGTTGCTATGGTGATCGCGACCGTTGCTAGGGAACTGTCGACCAATCAGAAGCGTTGTCATGGTAACCGCGACCGTTGCCATGGTAAACGCGCGGTAACTAGTTAAACCCCCCCCCGGGGGGGTCTTGTGCACAACATACATTTTTCCCCCTATTACAATATTACTGCCAATCAATTTAATGAGTTCATTTGTATTCTTTTACCGATATAGTTGTCAGGTAGTTCATCCTTATTCATTCTGTCAATATGTTCTTGTAGAATGGGATCAAATTTTCCAAGCAAACCTACAATTTCCAGAAATTAACAACCAGATTCTTCATATACGTTTTTATTTAAATCTCTGAACGCAGTATTTTGCTAGGCTAAAAATTCTATTATCGCTAACAGTTGTTCTAAAACACATCTCCAACGTAGTTTCTCAGATTCAACTAATTTTTCAGTTTCCTTGAAATTTGCTACATTTTAATATAAATATTTAAATTTCAATATACTTTTAAGTCGTTCATTACAAAAACAATAAATACGCGTTAAAAACACGCTTATTAAAAAATCTCTTTATATATATTTATTATATTCGTCTTTATAATATGGTTAAATTTAGAAAATTGTAAAATTAAAACTCCAAAAGAACTTTGTTTTAATATGCAGAAATAACAGAAAAGCCTAAATTAATAATATTATTAATAAAAAATTTTTTTATAAAAACAACCACGTTTTTCAAGCATTACCAATGCACTAAAAAGAGGAAAATAATTTTTTTTCTAGAAATTTTATACCTAACCAAAAACGTGGGGCGGATTTCTGAATTACTGCTATTAATAACTGCTATTTCCTCTTTACTGGTTTTAGTAACAATCTATCATTTCTATGCACCACGTTTTTGGTTAGGTATAAAATTTCTCACATGTCTAGAAAAAAATTATTTTCCTCTTTTTAGTGCATTGGTAATGTTTGAAAAACGTGGTTGCTTTTATAAAATTTTTTTTTATTAATAATATTATTTAACTATTTTTAGTTATCATTTAGGAATTCAAATCGTTCGATTGATTTTGAATAACAGAAATGATAATAAAACCAAAATAAAACTTTTTAAACCTAATTAAATACTTCTACACTTAATTATCAAGTGTATTATCATTATTATTATTATCACTTGATTTTCACAATATTTGTTAAATTTATTAATTTTTTCCGTACATCATTAACACGGATTATTTCCCCATATAAGACATAAGCTATTTAATTATAGCATATACAATTTATGTTTTAAAATATTGTATTGTCATCGGAAGCAAGCCTGTATAAAAAAATTCAGCTCAATTGGATGACTAAAAGTGGTCGAAAAATCAATCACAAGATTTGTTTCAGGCAGACAAACAGACAGACAGACAAGAAACCAAGCTAAGAAAAACGTGGTAAAAAACCATTGATTATTTCAATATAGACATGTGCGTGTGTGTATAAAATGTAAAAAAATTAATTAAAAAAAAATTTTTGAAAATATTTCAATCTTCAAAATAAAATTATTTGATAATTTGAAAGAGTTTTAACTTCATTCATGAAAATAAACGAAAAGATTTCTATCTAATACAGTGTATAAATTTGTAGATAACCGTAAGTGGTTTTTTGCAAAAAAAAATTAGAAAAAATTATTTTTTTTCAAAATCTTTTTTATTAAATTGTATTGTCATCGGAAGCAAGCCTGTGTAAAAAAATCAGCTCAATTGGATGACTGAAAGTGGTCGAAAAATCAATCGCAAGATTTGTTCCAGACAGACAAACAGACAAGAAAGCAAGCTAATAAAAACGTGGTAAAAAAGCAACAATTTTTATTGAAATAAATTTTATTTGATGGGTCAGAATTTTGATGAAGTTTGACTGCAAACAGCTTTTTCAACAAGTCATATTTAAGCGCATTCTATTTTCCAATTCAGTCCCTTTTGTTGAGCAGTTAAATGAGAAGGTGACACTTGATAGTCATGAACTTCGGTTGAAACATTTGAAAAGCTGTTCGATGCAGATGAAACAATTTACAACAGAAATAATGGTCGCGCTGCGATTGCTTTTGACCCTTTAGTTGAACCCAAACAATAATTTAAATAAGAAAAAAATAATTAAAGTAAATAAAATAATATTAATTAATTAAATTAAATAAAAAACTTTAAATTAAGTAATTATTAAATAATTAAATTAAATGAAATGTATAAAAGTATATATATATATATATATATATATATATATATAAATCATCACGTTCATATGGTCTTGTAATGATTGCCGCTGTCAATTATTATGAACAAATCGATTCACTTTAAAAATCAATATCAAATCAATCACATCGAAATTGAATCAAATTCATATTGAGCGTCTTAACAACCACTTTGTCAAGGTTAAAGTACATCATTAAAACAAATCGAAATATTGTTTTGTTTTTTTTGATTTTTTTAAGTGAATTCAATTCAGATTTAAATGAATAAATTTGAATGGACCCATGGAAAGTCTTTTTGAACCATTTTACCCAATGGAGAGCAAATGAATGTGAAAATATTGTGTGTGATTGGTGTGTGTAAAATTCATTTTTGTTGAAAATTTACCACAATTATTCAATTCAATTAACTAAAAAACAATGGTTCTGCAGTTAATAAAACGATTTTTGCTCTGTAATTTTTTCAATTCAATGAACGATTCCTTTTCTGTATTAAATGACTTTATTTCACTATATCGTTATAATTCAATGGAATGAGTTTATAATATTTTTACTTCTTGATCATTAAAAAATTATAATAAATGGATAGACGGGTTTTTCGATTCCCGATCAATAACAAATTTTGATGAAATTAATCATGAAATCTCATTTCAATTATTCAATTTACAAAACAATTGTGTGAAATTACTATCACTAATTGCAAAACAAAATTCTGCAATTAGCGATGAAGTCGGTTACATTTTGATGAGCAACGATGTTGATAAATGGAACAAACTGATAAAACCGTGTGACAGTATTCTCATTCGACTGTATGAGAACGCGTGTAAGATATTTGCATCGTTTCTCATTAAATTCAGTGATAAAGTTCCGATAAAAAAGAATGACTTAAATAACGCTTCACCACTAAATGATAAAGAGAATCAAACGAGTTATTTCTCACTCGTCAGAGAAGTTCGTCAAACGCATCTCATGAATGATAAAATAGTTTTCGCCAACAAACAGCGAATACATCATGAACTTCATATGTCTCAATCAGTCGATCTTTTCCCGATGGTGGTGAGCGAAGGCGAGAGCGGTTGTAGTAGCTCTGACAGTCGAATTGAGAGCTCATCTCCACTAGTAAAACTAGTTCGAATGATGCAATCGCCGGATCTTAGACAAAAAACTAGCAATAAGAATTTCATTCTCAGATTAGCAAATGTTCAAGTGGGCAATATATAAATTCAAATGACGAAAGTTCAATAAATAGTGATGATGATTCAAATTTTGAATTAAATTCAAAAAATCAGCAAAAGGTTGTTCAAAAGATTCTTGGATCGAGAATTGTAAGCGTTTCTGACATATTAGATATAATATCGAAAGGTTCGGAAATAGAATTTGATAAATATTATTTAAAAGATTGCTGACTTTCAAAAAATCATTGTGAGTAGAAATCTGCTAAACCGTCTCAGATCCAACTTTTTCATCAAAATTAAAATGATAAGAATATGAAAATTACCAGTGTTGATGAACCAGATGAATGTCTCTTCAATCTTGATTATGTAGAAATCGATAGAGTTCTTGCGCCTAAGAAAATATAGTCATTACAAATGGATAATTCAAAATTCGAAGAATTAAAGCTCCATGAATCGTTGGACAGTTCTTCAATCAAAGTGCTATCTCACAAATCGAATTGATTGATCAATTCGTCTCCGAGTTGTACAGGTCTAGAAGTATTTGATGAAAATAAAGAGAATATCATGGTAGCTCGACATTCAAAAAAGGTCAAATAGAAAGTTTTTGTTCAGTCAAATTATATGAGCAATGTCAACAAAAAGAAAGTCAATACCGCTATTTTAAACTCTATCGTTGGAACCAAAAAACCCTCTGCTGAGATACAACAAATAATACATTATGTCTTTACTTGCAGAGTTCTCTAACCACCGCCTATCAACTGGTTCACCATTAGAATGTTTTCTAGTATAAAAGTTTGAACAAAAATGTCTACCATTTGTGTCAGTATTGTTGGGGTTCCGAAAAAATATAAATTTATTTTTTTTTAAATTTAATAAAAAAAATTTTAAAATAATTCGCTGGTTTAAATTCATAATTTTTTTTGATTATTATAATAGTATTTTAATAAAATTTATAAATATTTTGAGAATTGTTTTAGTTATTCAATTTTCAAGGTTAGGGAAAATTAGTATATAAGCAATAGTTATTTCAGTTACAATTCACACAAATTATTACTCAAAGAAGCTTTTTAAAAACTGAATGTACGGTAAATTTGATTTTTGTTAATATTAAGTAAAAATTTAAGTATCCTGTAAAGGAGAAAAGTTAGGTTCATTAAATAAATGGAAACATTACGAAAATATCAGTATCCTATAAAGGAGAAGTTAAGTTTTAAATAAAATATTTTAGCATCGCTCGAACTAAAGAGTTGTTGTAACTGTTTAATTGAAGTTTGTTCTTTGAATTGAAGTGTACTGAAAAAGTTGAATTTATATTTGTACTTCAATTGTTGTTTGCAGAATAAATTATTATTAAAAGGTCTTGTTCATCCTTCATATATTATTGTTGGAAGAAACCTTTTGTTCATTTGGAGTCAGATTAGTAGTTGATTAAAAATTTAAAAATAAAAGGAGATTTTAATTGTATACCCAACATAATATATTTGGTGAGCCGACTATTTAATTCAATATATCTTTCTGAATCAATTGAAGGACAATCATTGTGAAGATTATTTACGATAAATATATTAAAGATTATTTTGCTGAGTAGTGGTCGAATTATTAAAGAAAATATTAAATTGTGTTAAAGAAAATATTTAAAAGTGTCGAGATATTATTTAAGAAATAAAAAACTTGGAAATAAAATCTTGATTGAGGAAAATAGAGAAGTAAATAACGATTTAGCAAGTTTCCAAAGATTACCTGTGAATCAATATGGAGGAGATCCAGTTGATTTTGTTGATTTTATGACTGATTACTATATGTACGCATCTGCCTATGGCTGNTCAGACAAAATAATGATTCAAAGATTACCTTTGTATTTGAAAGGTGCAGCTCGTGAAGCTTTTAATCAAATTGATAAACGTACAGTGGTTGAGTGGTCAAGAATAAAGGATGCCCTTGCTGAAAAATTAATCAGTGAAGATATCGGACGAATTTTACGAAAGAAATTCTATTCAAGAGTGCAAAATAGCAATGAATCAGTTAGTGCATTTGCTTTTCATCTATCTACCCTAGCAGAAAAGCGTTTTGCGAAAAGAAAAAGTTGTCGGAACAAACAAATAAACTTGTAGAGGATCAATTTTGGTCTGGAATTCAAAGTCACTTAAAAGCAGCATTGAGTTTGGTGGAATATGAAAATTTTGATGAATTAGTGAAAAAAGCTATATTTTATATATACCTTTTATTGAACAGTGTAATATTTTAAGATAAAGTTTATTGGACTATATAATGTAATAATTATACATGTTTACCTCATTTTTATATAGCGTTTATTAGGCTGTGTAATATATATATAGTACAATACTGTATCGACGTTTTAGTTCATTGAATGTTAATTTATTGTTTTAATGTGGTAAAACATACATAGAGTAGTATAATATATGAACATTTATTTTGTATATAGTTTATTAATTTGTTTTAATACATCACTTGTAGTAAATAAACACAGGGCGGGACTTTGAATTGCTAATTCTCTAAATATAGTCGATTTTCAGTACAAAATCATATTAATATGTATATCAATATATATCAATACGCTAGTCCTGACTATCTAAGGATAGGTTAGAGTACTCCACTGTATTTTTTCTCAATGGAAAATGTTGAATAATATACTGTAAGGAGCCTAGGCTCGCCTTGATCCATCCAGTTTACCTACCATATCACCAATATTAGTACACAATCTATTGAAGCCATAAATGATTATGTTCAACATATTAATACTATGGATATATATATATATATATATATATATATATGAATATGAGCGATATATAGTCTGTTACACAACAGAAATATGTACAATTACGCAATTATTCAATCTTTTCGTTGACTGTGATGCTTTATGTTATCTATATTAATATATGACTAGAGGTAATTATACTATAAGACATGTATTACATATATCTCCATCATTGAAAAAATGCATATATTACATGATTTTATATGAAAATCGTGTATTTTTCTAGAGAAGAAGTAATTTATGTAAATTTTTATATATAAATTCTTAGAAAACCTATAAATAATTTACGCGCTATATTTAGATTATAGCCTGTCTAGGCTTAGTGCAGCCTACTTAGGCGTAGTGCATAAATATAACACATATATTGCATTTACATTGATGAATCAAGTTTTATTGAGATATATAACCATAATATAATACTATAAATAGATAATAATATAATATATAACGTATAAAACACCGTAGAAAAATTTGAGCTGTGTTGATTGTGTTGTGAATCACTATATGATCACAACTTGTGATCATATATTACGTAACAATAATATTTATGTATATAATGTACTATATGTATATAACAATAAAATACTAATATTAATGTTTGATATTGTGATGATTCTTCAGTAAATAGTTGATGATACACATAGTGATTGTATATAATATATAACAATAATATTATACATATGTAACATATATATATATATATATATATATATATATATATATATATATATATATTAAAATGTTCACTTTTTGAAAGGTTGATAAGGTAATGGTTGATACAATTAGGGTCACTTTATTGCTGTTAAGGTAGATTTGAAGGTTTTTATATACAAATGGCTGTTCATGAGGCGATTTGAAGGTTGATGATATGGTTGTTAAGGTATATGGTAATTTTGATGGTTGATAGCATGAAGGTAATGGTTGATAAGGTGGTTCTTATAGTATTTTATATATTATTCAGTATTTTCTGTATTTTTTTACATGTTCAGTTGTGTATTGACGTGGTGAATGCAATACGTTGACGTGATGGATCCAATACGTTGACATGATGGATGCATGACGATATCACCTTGGATACGATCACGTTTTGAATGGTTGATACGATATTGGTTGATAACATAGTATAAAATCATAATATAATACATATCTATAACATAATATTTGCACACATAATGTGCATATATTCGAAAAAGCACTACGTATCAATTTTTTCAAAAATGTTGATATTGAATCTGACTATTCATATATAAGTTACTATCTATGTGTTCAGACCGATGTTTGATATTTTGCTTCCTTGGACCTCTGCTTGGGCTACACCCGATAGGTATTCGACACCACTTTACACTATATTATATAAAAAACATGAATATATTGCACTTTGCACAATTGTGAACTTATTGATTTTGCACACTTAAACATGTAAAGTATTGATTAGCACATGTACATTATTGATTAGTACATGTGCAGCCTAGGCATATGAGTGAAGTATTGATTTTTGCACTTTTTTGTGTAATTCTGATGGTTTTTACATGTTTTCGATGATTTTTAAGGTGTTTTTCATGGTTTTAAGGATAACAGTGATGGTTTCTAAGGTTTTTCGGCTGTTTTTATATATAATATTAAAAGTTTATCTATCATGGTTATGGTAACAAAGGTACCTTTGATGGTTGATGCCTAGGCTCAGGTACTTAGCTAATTATGTAGATGTTATATATAATGTTGATGCACGTTTTAAGTACTATATGAGTTTTATACATGTATATTTTACATATAATATAAAAGGTTATTTATCTTGGTTACGGTAACCATGATACTTGTGATTGGTGATAAGGTACATTAGGCGATTCATGAGGTATTGTTTCATGGTAAACAGCATACATATATCATATGGGTTTCAGATATATAAGATATAAAATTGATTTTTGAGAATTTTAGAAATGTTCGAAAAAAGCACTAGACACTGAATTATCAGCACTTTTTCAAAAATATTGATGTGGAATCTGAATGTACATATAGGAGTTTCTATTCAAGTGCATGAGCACTATTTTGATATTTTGCTTCCTTGTACCTCTGCCTAGGCCTTAAATCGATGTGCATTTCGTGTAAATTTGCACATTATGCTAATTATAGGAAAAAGTAATCAATATATGAAATTTCTAATTACGCATTCAGATAGAGAATCAAAATATGCATGAAACACATGATATCGATTTTTGACACTAGCACTTTTAAAAAATTTATTGTATTGATTTTGCACTTTTGCACATGTGCAACTTAAAAAGCACTAGAAATGTGCGGTACAATGTGCACTATCGATTAGCACATTGGTGCACTGCGCAGCGATCGATTAGTACTTTTTTTATTCGGTTGCTTTCGAAAGGGTAACCGTTACCATGGTTACAACAAACTTGAAAACTGTATCCGTTGCTAATGAAAAACGTCCTTTGGTTACCGTTACTATGGTAACTAAGACCTTGGTTACCGTTACCAAGTGAACCAGAACCATTGCTAGAATGATTGCGACCGTTGATATGATAACCACGACCGTTGTTAGGGTAATCAGAACCGTTGCTATGGTAACCGTGACCGTTGCCATGGCACCGGTTCCCCTCCGGGGGGGTCTTTTGGGCAAAATGCCCATTTTCCCCTACAAATACAATTTTAAATATATTTTTTAAATACAATTTTTCAATACATAACAAATTTTAAATACAATTTAAAAACAAAAATAATTTACAATATTCAAATTTATTATTATTACATTAATGATAAAAGTTTTAATTTTTACTTTTTATGAAAACTGTTTAGAATTAAGTATTTCTCAAGTATTTAATTTGCAGAATTTCAAACTACTTTAAAATTAAAAATTATCTGTTTTTAAAATTACATCTCTGGCAACAAAAATTTCATTAATTTATTTTTCAGAATAACTTTTAAAATTAATACAAAACATAACATAAATCCTTGGTTTTAATAATTTCTTTTAAATCAATTATTTTAAAAATCCATTATTTCCCAATTAATTTCATTTTAAGTTCTATTTTACAATTTAAATGCAACTATTTCACTAAATAACGTTTAAAATTAATTTAAGATATATTTTTGATTTTAATTGTCTAGAAAATATTTTGATTTTAAATATTTCCTTATTTTAGAAATTCTTTATAAAAATTAATTATTTTAAAAATTTTAAGAGAGAACCTATCCTTCACATTCTCCCAGTTTTTTGAAATTTTTTAATTCTTCAAAATTCCGTATTATTTATTTATCATTTGTATCCTTCAGTCTATGGCTCCTATCATGAATCTTTTCTATGATTTCATATGGTCCTTCAAATTTTTCGTCGCCTTTCGTTCTTATTTCCTTCTGTATAAAGACCATATTCCAACTTTGTATACCCTTTTGAACTCACTTCCTTCTGGGATGTTCTTTTCTTTTATTTTTTATCTTGTATCAACTCTGTCTATTTTCTTACCAAACACAACTTCCGCTGGATTGCAACTTATTGTTTTTCGTTTTGTTGCGTTTAATGAGAATTCTACTGGTAATATATCTGCCCAACTCATGGCATTCCTTTCTTTTAAACTAGCTTGAATGAATTCTCGAATGCTTGTTGCTATTAATATGTCGTCCAGATAAAATGATGCTCCTTTCTTTATCGGTTTTAATACTTTGTTCATTGGTTCCTGAAATTTTCCTTTGGCATCCTTTTAAAACAGAATTGTCCTGATTTCGTGGAAAACGCCGTTGTTACCTGGGATTCCTTGTCCAATTCTACCTGGTAGTACGCGTTTTCTAAGTCTATTGTGCTGAAATATTTGGTTCCATATAGCCTATCCCTCATTTCTGATATATTTGGCATGGTGAATGCCTGTATCTTTGTAATTAGATTTAACTGTCTGAAATCTAGACACATTCTGATTTTGTCCTTGTTTTTTTCCAAAGACATACTATTGGTGTGTTCCATTTTGAATTGCATGGATTTATTATTCTATTTTCCTCTAGATTTTAGGTTACTTCCTCAAGTTTGTCCTCTAAGTGTACTGGCTGTCTTCTCGGTTTTATATTTATAGGCCCCCTGTTGTTTATATACTGTGTCTTAACAAGTTCGTACAGCCAGTCGTTTGCCATGAATATGCCTTGATATTGGTGAATTATTTCCTCTAGTGCTTTATCGTTTCGCGTATCGATCATTTTCAATGCTTCCTTTCCTCGTTCTTCGTCTATGATTCTTTTCCCAAACTTTGCCTCGATTTTGCATATGTTAATTTTACTCCTATCCAGTTGTTTATCGTCCTTCCATTGTAGCTCTATTCCGAATTCTTTCATTAATGGCATGCCCCCAATCATATTTGGTCTTAAATTCTTTACTTTTATAAATTTTATTTTTTCTGATTTCTTCTCCATTTTTATCAGTGTCTCTTTCTCCTTTAACATCCATTTGTAATCCATTTGCTACTGCCAATTTTTGATTTATTTGTTCCATTTGATTGCTCTTTAACTTCTTAAGTATTTCCTCTATCATCACGTTTAAGGCTGCTCCCGTATATAATAGGTATTTAATTACTGTGTCCTCAATCAAGACTCTAATACTTGGTCAACCCTCCAATCTGTTGTATACAATTGGTACATTTTCATAATTAGTTATTATCAACAATTCTCTTTCATTATACGCATGCTTTTTTGTGAAATTTACCACTTTGTGACTTGTTTTTGGTTCCTGATAGAAGTTCGGTTCACTCATGAATTCTGACTTATTTTTATTAATTTTATATTTTATGTTATTTATATTTAATTTATTATTTATTTTATTCATATTATTAAAATTATCACTACTCTATATATAATTTGTATAATCTGGTAGGTGTTTAAGAAAACTTAATCTAGTGCCAAGATCGGTTCCTCGTCGTCTTGGCAGGATTCTTTTTTTTTCTATGTTCTCGCTCTTCTCGGTTTTCTTCCTTCTCCATCATCGCGATCTGTCTTCCTCTTTCGAATCCTCTTCTGTAGTCGTCTGAGTTCCGGTTTCCTGAGTTTTTCCTTTGTGAATCAGAGAATTGTCGGTTATATTTACAGTTGTCCTTCACAGTTATATTTTGTACATTGTTGTTAATTCCCATTACATATAGATAATAGTTTACGTCTTATTATTTTTATATATATGGTAATGAAGAAAACTGTCCACGTTATTAATTTTACTTGAATAATTATTAAGAGAAAACAAGGTCAGTTTTCATTCATTCGTATATTTACATTTAATAACGAATAAGAAAAACAGTAAAAATTATTTTTCACAATAAAGACCATCATTTTCCAAGAGTTTCTGCCACCTATTTGAAAGCTTTCAGATCGGGTCAAAGTACCATTATGCGGCTTCAAATCAAAGAATTATTGTCACACTTTCTCCACTATATCAAATTAGATGAATCTGTGAATCTTCAAAAAGTGTTACATTGAACGGAAAAGGTCACAATCTGACGGAGTAAAATCGAATGAAATGCATTTACGAAAGAATTGTCGGAGTTCATTGAACAATGTCAGTAGACCTAGTATATCAGATCAAACCATACTTTCATTTTCTATAAGTGTTTTAAATTATAAAATAGTTAAAGAAAAGAAAGTTAAAAAAACTTTGACAATATAAATGGAAAATTCATAATAAATGTCATCCAAGCTTTTATAATTTGAACTTCCTTTCACATTTAACATCGTGTACCGCTTTAATCTTCTTTTTTTATCTCATATAATCCTTTCACCTTGTAAAATCGTACTTCCTCATTTATATCTACATCGTCGCTGCAGTGTAGCAATAATCCATCCATGTGACACTCTTGATAAAATTGAGATTCAAGATTTTTTCAGCAAGTTTATCTATTTTCTCGAAAAATAATTTTGGTATTTTATCT
This sequence comes from Girardia tigrina, assembly GCA_001938485.1. NCBI lineage: Eukaryota > Metazoa > Platyhelminthes > Tricladida > Dugesiidae > Girardia > Girardia tigrina. The sequence continues at coordinate 12,739 of MQRK01175815.1, forward strand.
TTTATTTTGTACCGGCACACCTCTGTCAGATCTTTGAATGAATATAGCGGTCAACCAAATGCTTTTGTAGTTGATCTACGTATCTTTTGAGAATAAATATTTGGTTGGATAAATTTGCAACCCGACAGGTTTTTTACTTAAAAAAAATGGATCATAATGAATTTTAATTCTATATGAATAAAAAACATGTTCCGCTACAAAGGTAAAGAACAACACGAATCGATTTCAAAATGTTTATTATTTTAAACAACACTTATTTTTGTTTATGAATTTAAACAACTCTTTTAAAAACTTAAATCTTTTAAAAAATATATCCTTTCACTCAAACTCACTCTAAATATTTCAGTAGAAATTTATATCCAACACAATTATTTATATAAAAAACTAAAGTTGACAAATAGATAATTTTAATAAAATAGATTGCAATTTAGAAATAGATATCTACGAAATCTTTAAAATACTTCTGTTGGTGTTAGGGCGGGCGAAGCGCGGTAACGGCATCCCGGGGTTGGAAATCAGTGTTTCCGGAATATGAGGGGGAAGAAACACAACGTAATCTCACTGAGACCCAATTCTGATTTGTCCTCCGATCGATGACATCTCGCGCACTATGGATATAATCCGATTCTCTATTACACACAAAGCAAACACTTCACGCGATATTTGATTTATCAAAAATTCTCTTTCATTTCTGCATTTTGAAATCCCTCAGTATCTCGAACAAGTCACTATCATCACCATCACTCTCTAACTCGCTCATCTCGATCGCCAGACCTCTGCGGCTCACCGCTCTACCTTCACCCTCCGTGTCAAACATCAGCGACAAGCACTCATTCTCCATCATCTAAAAGCAACTCCACCACACTCCGTCATTGTCTATCGAATAATTCGTTAATTTTTTAACAATGCATGGAACACGGTGTTCCGGTAAAGATTTTTTAAATTGCTTCTTTGCATTAATTAGATCATCTAATTTTAAATAAGCATTCCCGGCTCTTGAGTAGGCTTTGGTAATCAATCTACAATCTGGCAGAATTTTACGTCCGACCTCAACGGATCCATCACACACCGCACCACACTGCTCACTTTACCTTTTCTCGAAATGCACAGCAACAATTTCAGAACAAAACGTGCAATTTTTTAGATCAAATTCGATTTTTATATTAGCCATGTAAACGATAAATTCAAAAGTTGAAACGTCGCCAAATTATTTTATTATTTCCAACATAAATTTCACAAAATCAAATTTTCGCCAAATTTTTCACAAAAATTATTCGATTAAAACAAACTTTTAATCTTAATCACGTACACACAAATAAAAATAATGATATCATTTTCAAACCACGTGGTATTTTATTTTTTTTGTTATATTTTAAAAATGCCATTTCGGTTACATAATTTCCATTTTTTTCATATTTAACTTTTTTTAACAAACAAAATATTTAATTTATGAACTATCCAAAATATTATAAAACAATGACATAATAAAATACTTTAAGTAATAAAGAAAAATTGATCAGAAATAAAACGACATTTTGAACATTGTTGGTCAAATTATTTCAGAAACTTGATCCCAATCGATAAAACCGTTAGTATGTATCGAAATATTTTGACAAAGTTCATTTCCAAACTTTCCTTGATCATTATTTATGTGATTCACTTTATAATATATGATCGACATGTTCATAAATGGATCAATTTTTTAACACTTATAGGATACGTATATTTCAAATTTACTGATCTAGTCGTATAGATGATATAAAATGTATCAGTGGGCGAATTATAGATAATTATTATTGACTACAGAGGTTTTTCTTAGAAAGGATGATGCGCATTTTGAGATGAATTTAGATTCATTTTTCAAGTAACTTCAGGAATTTGTAATCGTGCTTTTTGCAAATTTGATTTTTTATTCTTTTGTTTACAAATTTCAACTGGATGATTTTGCGATTTGATTTGTGGATGCATTTCGTATTTTATTGAACAACGAATTCTCATTAATTAAATAACGGATAACATCAAATAGTAGGTGGACATGAAATAGTAGGTGTAATGAAGTTTTCAAAAAATTTTCCACCTACTATTAAAATAGTAGGTGGAATCAAATAGTAGGTGTAT